>JANFAM010000019.1:36560000-36866860 GCA_024362665.1 Prunus padus | reverse complement strand
AACCCTAAACCCTAAACCCTAAACCCTAAACCCTAAACCCTAAACCCTAAACCCTAAACCCTAAACCCTAAACCCTAAACCCTAAACCCTAAACCCTAAACCCTAAACCCTAAACCCTGAACCCTAAACCCTAAACCCTAAACCCTAAACCCTAAACCCTAAACCCTAAACCCTAAACCCTAAACCCTAAACCCTAAACCCTAAACCCTAAACCCTAAACCCTAAACCCTAAACCCTAAACCCTAAACCCTAAACCCTAAACCCTAAACCCTAAACCCTAAACCCTAAACCCTAAACCCTAAACCCTAAACCCTAAACCCTAAACCCTAAACCCTAAACCCTAAACCCTAAAAACCCTAAACCCTAAACCCTAAACCCTAAACCCTAAACCCTAAACCCTAAACCCTAAACCCTAAACCCTAAACCCTAAACCCTAAACCCTAAACCCTAAACCCTAAACCCTAAACCCTAAACCCTAAACCCTAAACCCTAAACCCTAAACCCTAAACCCTAAACCCTAAACCCTAAACCCTAAACCCTAAACCCTAAACCCTAAACCCTAAACCCTAAACCCTAAACCCTAAACCCTAAACCCTAAACCCTAAACCCTAAACCCTAAACCCTAAACCCTAAACCCTAAACCCTAAACCCTAAACCCTAAACCCTAAACCCTAAACCCTGAACCCTAAACCCTAAACCCTAAACCCTAAACCCTAAACCCTAAACCCTAAACCCTGAACCCTAAACCCTAAACCCTAAACCCTAAACCCTAAACCCTAAACCCTAAACCCTAAACCCTAAACCCTAAACCCTAAACCCTAAACCCTAAACCCTAAACCCTAAACCCTAAACCCTAAACCCTAAACCCTAAACCCTAAACCCTAAACCCTAAACCCTAAACCCTAAACCCTAAACCCTGAACCCTAAACCCTAAACCCTAAACCCTAAACCCTAAACCCTAAACCCTAAACCCTAAACCCTAAACCCTAAACCCTAAACCCTAAACCCTAAACCCTAAACCCTAAACCCTAAACCCTAAACCCTAAACCCTAAACCCTAAACCCTGAACCCTAAACCCTAAACCCTAAACCCTAAACCCTAAACCCTAAACCCTGAACCCTAAACCCTAAACCCTAAACCCTAAACCCTAAACCCTAAACCCTAAACCCTAAACCCTAAACCCTGAACCCTAAACCCTAAACCCTAAACCCTAAACCCTAAACCCTAAACCCTAAACCCTAAACCCTAAACCCTAAACCCTAAACCCTAAACCCTAAACCCTAAACCCTAAACCCTAAACCCTAAACCCTAAACCCTAAACCCTAAACCCTAAACCCTAAACCCTAAACCCTAAACCCTAAACCCTAAACCCTAAACCCTAAACCCTAAACCCTAAACCCTAAACCCTAAACCCTGAACCCTAAACCCTAAACCTGAACCCTAAACCCTAAACCCTAAACCCTAAACCCTAAACCCTAAACCCTAAACCCTAAACCCTAAACCCTAAACCCTAAACCCTAAACCCTAAACCCTAAACCCTAAACCCTAAACCCTAAACCCTAAACCCTAAACCCTAAACCCTAAACCCTAAACCCTAAACCCTAAACCCTAAACCCTAAACCCTAAACCCCGAACCACGAACCACGAACTCGAACCTGAACCCTAAACCACGAACCTCGAACCACGAACCTGAACCACGAACCTGAACCACGAACCCTAAACCTGAACCCTAAACCCTAAACCCTAAACCCTAAACCCTAAACCCTAAACCCTAAACCCTAAACCCTAAACCCTAAACCCTAAACCCTAAACCCTAAACCCTAAACCCTAAACCCTAAACCCTAAACCCTAAACCCTAAACCCTAAACCCTAAACCCTAAACCCTAAACCCTAAACCCTAAACCCTAAACCCTAAACCCTAAACCCTAAACCCTAAACCCTAAACCCTAAACCCTAAACCCTAAACCCTAAACCCTAAACCCTAAACCCAGTATGTATAGTGAGCTACGGTTGGCTAAGGCAAGCGTTACGATTGGTCAATTTCATGGAGAAAAATATCAAAATTCAAATTACAGATTGAGGATTCAGTGTGGCACAAAAGATCTGCTAAAACAAAAATTAAGAAAACTGAACCTATAAAATAATACATGTCTATTCCGTGAGCTAGGGTTGGCTAAGGCATGGGCTACAATTGGTCAATTTGATTGAGAAAAAATAGCAAAATTCAAATTACAAATTCAGGATTTAGTGGCGCACAAAAGATCTGCTAAAACAAAAATTACGAAAACTGAACCTATTCAATAATACACTGCATGCAGTGCTCTAGGGTTGGGTGAGGCCGAGGCTACGATTAGTCAATTTGATAATGGAAAACATCATAATTCAAATTAGAGATTGAGGATTCAATGAGCGCAAAAGATCTGCAAAAACAAAAATTAAAAACATGTATGTACGGTGAGCTAGGGTTGGCTGAGGCAAGCGTTACGATTGGTCAATTTGGTGGAGAAAAATAGCAAAATTCAAATTATAGATTGAGGATTCAGTGGGGCACAAAAATCTGCTAAAATAAAAATTAAAAAAGCTGAACCTATTCAAGAATACCTATATGTACCGTGAGCTAGGGTTGGTGAGGCAAGGGCTACAATTGGTCAATTTGATGGAGGAAAATAGCAAAATTCAAATTACACATTCAGGATTCTGTGGGGCACAAAAGATCTGCTAAAACAAAAATTAAGAAAACTGAACCTATTCAAAAATACATGCCGTGCCGTGCTCTAGGGTTGGCTAAGGCAAGCGCTACGATTTGTCAATTTTATGGGGAAAAATAGTATAATTTAAATTAGTGATTCAGGATTTAGTGGGGCACAAAAGATCTGCTAAAACGAAAATTAAAAATCAGTATGTACCCCAAGCTATGGTTGGCTTAGGCAAGGCTACAATTGGTCAATTTGATGTACACAAATAGGAAAATTCAATTACAGAAATTGGGCCATCTATGAATTTTTAAGCCCAAAAAATAAAATTTATTTAGAATTTGTAAAAAATAATAGTTTGAAAAATATATAATAAAGAAAACATCCTGTCCAAAACCAGAAAAATCGAAAACCACACCGATTTCATAAATTTTTTTCACCAAAATTGAACCAAGCTGCACCTGTTGAACAGTACCAGCTTCGGTTTCAGTGTGAGATGAAAACCAAACTGAAGGGGACTGCGCCCATCCCTAGGGTTATTTGGCCAATTTTATTTTGAGAAAATGCAAAGTTAATAAATTGCATTTATAATTGAGGTTTCAAGGTTACTGGTACAAATATACAAATGCGCTTAATAAAAATATGAAAGTGTATGAACCACAAGGGTTAATCCAAATAATAGGAGTAGTTCATCGGGGATAGCAAACGCACAAGATCTACCTCTACTCAAAACCTTTTACTGCCCAAGAAATTTTGGCAAAAAAAATCTCAAGCCTGGAAAACCAGACATATACCTCAGGCACCATACTATAACCTTTTAACTGTCACAAGTAGAAAATACAAGTAGAGGCTACAAACATCCAATAAACTCATAATCAGTTGATGCACTTATTACAAATTTTAAAATAAATAAAAAATAAAAAAAACTACTACACAAAACAAGTTAGTAAGAGTTTATTTGTTACCACATCGTCACCAAACTCTTGGAGGGGAGGGAAGTGGAAGATTAGAGGGATTGTAATATCCCGAAAATTTAGGATTTTTATTTTTATTTTGTGAAAAAAAATAGTACGATATAACTTGTTGTTGCCAAGGAAGTCAAATGCATTCCTCAACCTTTCTAATGACTAGCGAGGCTGGAGATTTGTTGTTGTTGATCCTTGTCGTCCTCTTGCCAATTTAAAGTTAGCGCCTAAGCTTCCAAAAGGTGAAAGTCCTGACCATCTAAGTGTTTGTTAGCGCCGAAGATTTGTTGTTGTTGATCCGGGTCGTCTCTCTGCATATGCCCTAGCTTTTCTCTCTGCAAAAGACGAATAGTTTCCTCCATCTGTGCAAGCAACTGCTATTGGAAGAAATTCATTAGGATTGGGTGATGATACTAATGCAAGAACTTTTAGGGTGGAAGATAGACATGTTGGAATAGAGGACTTTGTTTTTTATGATGAAAGTCAGGTTTTATACCAAATCATAATGAACCACCACACCAAGATCCACCACTCAGACATTCTTCTTCATCCTTACCCTTTCAGGCCACTAATTGGGAAGGTCCCTCAGAAAGCTCAAGCCAGAGGAAACGAACTAGAACAGATTTAGAAAGGAATGTTATCTCAAATGAGACCACCCAGCAAGCTATATAATGGAGGTAGAAGAAATTGAGGAGGATGAAGAAATTTATGAAATAATTTGGAAATTATTAATGGCGATTCAAGCAGTAGCTCATGCATTGAATGAGATTATCATGCATAGTGAAAATATTAAACGTCCATTAACCCGGCGCCAATTACTATGAAAGGATATAATTATATACATCATATATTGAATGACGATCCAGAGGATTTCGACAAATGTATAGAATGTATCCTGATGTGTTTCAAAAGTTATGCGATATTATTAGAGAAAAACACTCTTACAAGATACAAGATTCATTTGTGTAGAAGAAAGGCTTGCGACATTTTTGCTTATTGTGGGTCAAAATAATAGATATTGTCTAGTACGTGATACATTTGGCCGATCCTACTTCACTTTGCTAGTAAAAATTTTAACAAAGTTTTAAAGGCCTTGAACACAATAGAACCAGGAGATGCTAGCCAAACCTAGATCAGTGGTACCAGCTAAAATAAGGGAAAGTACAAGGTTTTACCCATATGTTAAGGTAAATGTGTTGTCTGGTGCAACTTGTTTTATTCAATTTGTTTATATTTAATAATATCTTTTAAACTTTTGGGTTTATTTCAAGATTGCATCGGAGCTATTGATGGCACACATATTCCCGGCAATGATAACAGACGCGATGTAAGCGGCTATCGTAATCGTCACGATGCGATATCACAAAATATATTAGCAGCTTGTAACTTTGATTTGGAATTCATATATGTCCTTAGTGGGTGGGAGGGCTCAGCTCATGATTCAAGAGTATTATATGATGCTTTAACAAGGAGGAATGGACTTAAAGTGCCATAAGGTATTTTTTTAATTTTTAATTTTTCATTTATACTTTTCATTAGGTCGTACATTGGATACTAAAATATGTGTAATCTATTATCAGGTAAATTTTTCTTTGTGGATTGTAGATTTCCAAATCGACGTCAATTTTTGGCTCCATTTCGAGGTGTTCGATATCATCTCTAGGAGTTTGGTGGTCAAGGTCGTGAACCTGAAATGAAGTTGAGTTGTTCAATCTTCGTCATGCGTCCTTGAGGAATGTCATTGAGAATTTGGTATATTTAAATCATGATTCACAATTTTCAAATTCGCACCTCCATTCCCATAAACGACACAAACAGAGCTAGTGTTAGTTTGTGTAGGACTACACAACTTTCTTTAGCATTGAATATGTGGGGAGTTGGTATAGCATTGAATATGTGGAGAGATGCCGAGCACAATGAATGAATGTTGAATATTTTCCTTAAACTTTACTTTCAAATTTGTTATACATTTGTCACTATATTTCTTGTGAATTTCTTATGAATTTTGCTTTTTGTTAAACATAATTTCTTTTTATGAATATTGCTTTTTGTTAAAAGAATATCATTCATCATTACTATGTTTGACCAAACAATCTGGTCAGAAATCACTAGGGAAGAGAGTTTATGTATTTGAAGTCTTCAATAACCACAACAAAAAAACAGAAAAAGAAAGATCCGATGTTTCTTCCGAAATCATATAGTATTGCATCATACTTTTTATACAGAGTGCCAAATGAGAGAGCAATAAGAAACAAATGTCCTAAAGAAACAGAGCACCATTCTTGCTCGGTGGAAAGCAAACATCTCTTCTTGGCTTTTTGATTATGCAGGTAAGGATGCTAAAGTTAGCATTCATCTAAAGAAATATGTTAAAGAAATTATGGAAGTCTGGAATAAAAGCCATATAAATCTTATAATAAATTGTATAGAACTCTTATCAAGTTTATGCGAAATCTAAAAGTTCCATAGAGTTCCATGAAATTTGGCACTTAAAAAAATTCTTTTAAAATGCTCTAGAATCCTAATTGAATACACCCCTAAGAGTTTATGGTTTTATTGTAAGGCGGTATGTTTTTGTGAGCGACAATTAGGTGACGTTCGATGATGTTTCCAAGGAGCGTTTTCCGTTTTCCAAAAATGAAAATGGCCAAATATGCGTTCAGTGGTTTTAATTAGAAAACCCAGAAAACAAATGTTGAAAACGATTTCAACTTTTCTTCTTTAAGTTAAAAAACAACAAAAAGTTGTTTTCTCCGTTTTCTTAAGGAAAAGTGAAAACACGAAGCCTTTGTCTATCTCTCTTCGCCTCCATTCCCAAACTCGGACCAGTCCAAGAACCCATTCCTCGTTGTTGCCATCGTGAAGAGGAAACCCACAATCATATCAAGTCTTTCTTCTATAATTTCATATATATGCTCCATGGCGGCTAAACCACCACCGACCATGGCTCGGTCGGTGCAACCATATCGAGATTTGTGACTTGAAGGGGATGGAGATCTGTAACTTCAAAGGGGATAAGAGAGAGATTGGGAGGGAGGGAGGGAGGGAGGAGAGAGAGAGAGAGAGAGAGAGAGAGAGAGAGAGAGAGAAATGAGAAAGAACAGGAGATGGAAAGGCGATGTCCACAGTTTTCTCTCTCTCTCATTATTATAAATATAAATAATATTAATATTACTTTTTTTTTGTGTACCTGAGTTTCTGGAGTCCTTTGAAACTGAGTTACTTTTGCTATATATATTTTTTCCACACCACGTGGAATGATCTCTAATTGATAGTTCAGAAATGATTTTTTTTAAAGTTAAAATATTAAAATATCATCATTATATATATCAAAGGAATAATGATTTTTTTTCTTAAACTCATACATTAATTACATAATGCATTTTATTAAAGTTATAATTTTTTAAAAAATTTTAAAAATTTAATTTAGATGAGACATTAACAAAAATGCCTTTAAAAATAGTTCACATAAATTACATGATGCATTTTAATTAGAATTACACGTTTATTCTCAAATTGTACTACCAAATACGTTTTCATTTATTTTATGAATATATTTTCCAATTAATCTACCAGACGCATTCTCAAATACTGAAAATACAAATTCGTTTTATCGTTTTATTCTCTGAAAATATTATCGTAAAAACATTCTCGGAAAACGTTATCGACGGGCCTTTATAATTCACAAACTTGTTCACAAATATTTGATCTTTATTTTTCTTCAAATACCCGTTTCGTTAGCCACCCACCCACCATATCTTGTGGAGCCCACACATGCACTGATTAGGAGGGTTATCCAATTTTAATCACTCGCTCGCACCTCGCACGCGGCACACATACCCTTTGTGTGTAACGCCACTTTCCACGGGAGGCGGATTGGAATTTAGAAGTTAGAACTCTACCTTCCTTCCCTTATCTCAAGTCTCAACTGAATCAAAAATCGAAGGCCGTATCTCTCTCGCAGAGCGATGGCGGCCATAAGCTCTCTTGTAGGAAACGTGCCACAAATTCGTCCGTCGCAGAGAATAAGCAGATACGACAGTTATTCGAATAGGCGGGTGAATTCGGTGGTTTATATTCGTAGTGCTCGTGGCCCTTTGACCCCTGTACATATTAATCGTCTATCTTTATTTTCCCCAACCAGGTAATTTCTTGTTTCCTTAAAATCCTATCCTTAGGGTTTCTTTGCTCTTTCTCTCTTCCTCACAGGGTTTATTCCCAAGTCCTTGTAATCTTGTTAGCTCTTGAGTAACTGGACAAGGAATTACATGCACTTGCAATAAATGTAACGGCGAAGTTCACTGAAACCTCCATTGTTTTTATCTGCATTTCACCACTGCTTGTCAATTTTTGGTATACATTGTGAAACATGGACTAAAACTGCATAATCTTTACTTTACTTGCTACTAAAAACATCATAATTGTTTTCTTCTTCTTTTTTTTTGCTTTGTTAGCCCTTTTAAATTGACCCACCTTCCATTTTATAAGGTGCTATTTCTAACCCATCCTCATAGTTCAAACTCTTTTTCCCTTCCTAAACCATCATCACCTCATCATCTTTGTTTTCTTTTCCTATTACGATCGAACATAATCTTGCTTCATTTGGCCGATTCTTCAATCTCTTTAATTTATTGATTCTTCCCTCTTGATTTCTTGAAGGGACTCCAAACCCCCCTTCACCACCACCTTTACGAGTTATGTCATTTACATTATTTGATTTTGAGGTAGATTGTGTTTGTTGTTTGCTAAGATTTATATAGATCCGGGCACTTTCGGAGGGCATCCTACGTGTGTATACATAGAACAAGAATGATGATATTGTTGGTGCAGAAAAAGATAGCCGGTGTCGGATGTCCTCTTTATGCCTCGAGAGCGGGTCTCGGCAACAAGACTCCCCATCTAGTCCTTTCGTCGTTGGCGACGATGGTTCCTCTCCTACGAAGTACGGTGGAGGAGGGGACAATTTGCAATCTTCTTTGTACAAAATTGAAAGTTGAATCGGGATGGAATGGCGGCGGGTTGGGAAACCGAGTCTCCGCCTCTTCCGGTCTGATTGGATTTGCGAATGTAGGCGTGCCACTACTAGGGATGAGACCAGCCCAGTAGACATGGTATGTGAGTTGTAGAGGGTGTGATCGATGGATTTGCGCTTCTTTTCTGGACTTCTTGATCAAACCATTGTACTTGAGTGGGGTACTAGCTCAAATGAGTTCATTTCTATGTCTCAATGAAGAGGACTTCAATATTCTTTCAATCGTGCGTTCATGGCTTGGAAGATACGAGTGGTACCTAGCCAAATAGAAAAACCGAGTTTGTGGTTAATGACCTCTTGAGTGGGTTTGAAAAACCTTGATTCGGGCCCATGATTTTGATCACTTCGGGCTTAAGGAAGCCCTAGTTTCATACCTAAAAACCCTTTTATTCGGGCCTGTCCAACAAGTAAACAATATTATTTCTAAAGTAAAGACTTGAATTTAAAGTGCGGGAAATGTAAATTGCAAGAGAAGTAAACAATGAGAAATATTAAATGCGAGTAATTTAAATTGCAGAAAGAGTAAAGTCTCTGGGAAAGGAGATTTCTCTATCCATTCCAAGCATGACAGATGATTAACACAAAAACAAAACCAAAGATTTCTCTATGCGGTTTCGAAAAGGCAAGTTCTGATAATGAAGAAACTTGGTAACAAGATGACTAGAGATTTCTCTATCCAATATGTTATAAGTTTTTAGCTTTTTACAAGAAAGCTAGGCACGATTGCTTAATAGAAATCATACCAAGAAAATGGCAGAGCAATAAAACATAAACGCATGAGTTGTCAATTGGTTATCACGGTGAGAACAGATTGTTTGAAAACTTGAAGGTTTTTCAAGTTATAGACGTTGAGTCGATTTTGGAGAGAGAGTCCTCGAGCTGGCGTGGGGCTTTCATATTTATAGGCAAATAATCTTGACAATGGCGGTAGAGGGTGACAACTTGTGTGTATGTTTGAAACTTTTTCTCGTTTTAGCAAATCTTTTGTGCCCCACTGAATCCTCAATCTCTAAGTTGAATTACGCTATTTTCCCTATCAAATTTACCAATCGTTGCCATTGCCTCGGCCAACCCTAGCTCGAGTACAGACATGTATTGTTGAATAGGTTCAGTTTTTAAAATTTTTGTTTTAGCAGATCTTTTGTGCCCCACTGATCCTCAATCTCTAATTTTAATTCTGCTATTTTTCCCCATCAAATTGGCCACTCGTAGCCTTCTCCTTCGCCAAGCCTAGCTCAAGGAGCAGACATGTATTGTTGAATAAGTTTCGTTTTTAATTTTTGTTTTAGCAGATCTTTTGTGCCGTGAATCCTCAATATCGAATTTGAGTTATGCTATTTTTCCCTATCAAATTGACCAATCGTATCCCTTGCCTCACCAACCGAAGCTTAAGGTACGGATAAGGGTTTGTTGAATAGGTGCGGTGTTTTTAATTTTTATTTTAGCAGATCTTTTGTGCCCTCCTGAGTCCTCAATCTCTAATTTGACTTATGCTATTTTCTCCATGAAATTGACCACTCATAGCCTTTTCCTTCGCCAACCCTAGCTCACGGTACATCTTGTTATTGTTGAATTTGTTCGATTATTTTTATTTCTATTTTTGCAGTTCTATTGTTTCCCTTTGAATCCCCAATCTTTAATTTGAATTCGGATATTTTCCCCATCAAATTGACCCCTCATAGCCTCCTACTTCGCCAACCCTAGCTCATGGTACAGACATGTATTATTGTAGCAATTTAAGGACAATTAAAAAATTTCGTCCATTTTATTAACGCCGTCAGGGATATTTATGTCAAATTTTGTCATTTCAACCATTTTATTCAAGCTGAAACTCTCAATTTCATGATAGGGTGCAAAAATGGGAATTGGGTTTAGGGTTCTTCCAAAACTTTGGTTTCTATTGTGAGATTTGGGGAAATTTGTCAAGGGCCCTAACATGAAATTGAGAGTTTTAGCTTGAATAAAATGGTAGAATTGGGCATAAATACCCTCGACGATGTGAATAAAATTTACAGAATTATTGTCCTTAAATTGTTATGAAACTACAATGACAAAAGTGACCGAATTGAAACTACAGGGACCAAAAGTGACCTTTGGCCTTTACTTTCTTATCTAGTTGGTAAATAAAGTGGAATCTGCATTTTTCTTAATATAATCAATGTCACTCAACGTGATTTGAAGAAGTGGCTAAAGGGGTTTTTTTTTGCCTTTCGCGAGAAAGCAAATAAGGAAGCTGGTGGAGCTTAATAAATTTTTATGAAATGCCCATAACTCCCTTTTTAATTTTTCTAATTTATCTCATAGGGTTTTTAGGTTCAATGGTCCCTAAATTTTGATCCAATCCGCATTTTGGCCCCTCAATTTCCAAAATCGTTCTTGTGGTCCTTCAACTTTAGTTTCGTTAGGACAAATAGTCCTACTATTAGTTGTATTAACTTTTACTGTTAAATTTGAGTATGTGCATGTCACATGGTATCTTGTTGAGGGTCAAAATCGAAAATTGCCTTACTCTTGGGAGAAAAACTTACATGTCACAGTCACATCAATATCCCCATCCAATAAAATACAAATAGTTGGAAACCAATTTAAGTTTCAATTTAAAATTTTACAAATATTTTCTGCACCCATTTTCTCCTTTCCTTTCGACACCCTCTCTCCCTCCGTTTCCTTTCTCTCTTCAATCACTCCTCGTCCGTCATCACCCCAGATTTCTCTTTTCCTCTTGAATCACTCATCCTTCATTACCCACACACTATCTCTATGTTTTTTTACCATTTTTATTTTATTGAGTTATTTATTGCAAATTTTGGAAATTTTGGAAATGGTGGAGTTTGAGAAAGATTTGGGTTAGCTTGGGTCCTATAGAGGAACAATGTATAGTTTGGAGTGACTGAAGAGATAGAGAGTAATAGAGTTGCATCATTTTTACAAATTGATAAACATGAATGAAGGAGAGAGAAGAGGAAGAAAATGATGCAAAAATTAAAAATAATACAAGAATACTATTTTACCCATGCATTTAATAGAAAAGATAATAAAATTGACGACATGACTATTTGTTATAACAAAAGTGAAGTTGAAGGACTACTGAACGATTTTGGAAATTTAAGGATCAAAATGCAAATCTGGTCAAAATTTAAGGACCATTAGACCTAAAAACATTTATCTCATAACATCGAGCATGGCGTGAGAGGAATTAACGTTGGGATGTTCTATCTTGGGAGCTAGGGCTCATCATTTGGCCCGCGGGCTCATGGGCGATGGGGGCCCGCCTGCCCATCGAGAAAAAGCCCCCCGCCCGTTATGGGCTTTGGGATGGCCCGGCCCGCAATGGGCTGGGCCGGGCTTGGGCTTGGTGTCCAAAGCCCAGCCCGGCCCATAGGCCCGGCCCGATTAAGCCCAAGAAAGCCCGGCCCGCCCACAAAAGCCCGGCCCCTTAGGCCCGCATACATATATAATTATGTATAAATAAGGGTTTAAAATTGGTGGTATAATTATGTATAAATAATTATATATATACAAAAGCTTGTGCATCAAAGTTAAGTGGCTTTGGAAGATGAAAACATACCCCTATTGATAATTAGCTTTTGGTTACATTAAATTCAAGCATTATAATTATATTACTTATTCGAAACGTTATGTTTGTTTCCATTGAATTCTGCTCATTTTTGTATCCAATTTTGACATTTCGTCCGCTTTGTGTTCTTCATTTTTCTGTGCTGAATCCAACCATATAAAGAACACAAAATTTGGATAAACGGTTGAAAAGTTATAGGTAAAAGCTGGACATATGTCGAAATCGAAAAATAAACTTCGTTCATAAACTAGTGATACAAAATTTAATTATGTTTCTTTCTCATCTTATTCTACTTCTTTTTAAATGAAGTAGGCCCATTTCGGCCCGGCCCGTTGGGCTTAGGACCCGGCCCGATGGGCTTTCTCGAGCCCAGGACTATAGGTAGCCCATGGACTTTTAATTTTCTAAAAAGCCCGGCCCGTTATTTTCTCTCCTCCTTAAAGCCCGCCTGCCCAAGCCCATTAAATTTGGGCCTGCCCGCCCAGCCCGCCCATTGACGAGCCCTATTGGGAGCTCCTCCTCCTACTTGGGCTAGGCCCCTTGTTGTCCTCTTTAGTTTTGTTTATTTTGAATCTTGGCCCAGAATACAAGAAAAAAAGCTAAAAGAGGAATAGACCCTATATTCGATTTCCCGCCAAAACCCTCACCTTTATTCTTCATTTACCGCCAAAACCCTCACCTTTATTCTTCATTTACCGCCAAACCCAAATCTGAGCTCTATCTTCTCTGTCTCTGTGTGCGAGTGCCTCTCTCTCTGCAGGTGAACCATGAAGGACCTCGACTTCGGCCCTGACAAAGGTCAATTTGGGTTTTCAGATCACTGTCTATGTCCCCCCTTCTCTCTCGTCAATACTCGATTTCATTTTGTTTTCTTTTTATATTTTCAGTGCACGCGAAGGATTTCCTTTCCAACTTTATCGATTGCAATGGTGAACCCAAATACATGCGGATCCTTGTGAGTTTATCTCTCTCTTTTTTAACACATTTTCTAATAAGCAATAGTTACGGACTGAAAACCCTAAATTCTCATTGGGTTACCGCGAAGATATGGGATCCTATTTTTCTTAATTTTTAGTTATACAACACCAATCTCTAAATTTCTTTTAAGTTTTCGTATTCATGTCCTGTGATTCTTCTGTCTTTTTCAGCAAGAAGTTGCTAACCGCAAATTTCGAGCAATTCAGATTGATCTTGAGGACTTGTTCAGTGTAAGTTATGCCTTTGCCTTTTGACTTTTATTGCAATGCCCTGGTCCTGTTGTGAATAAATTGTTAATTTTATAATGCAGTACAGGGAGTTGGATGAAGAATTCCTCAGTCGGGTTACTGAAAATACTCGGCGATATATTGGTATTTTTGCTGATGCTATCGATGAGCTCATGCCAGAGCCCACAGAGGCCTTTACAGATGATGATCATGACATATTGATGACCCAAAGGTCCGATGATGGGCCAGAGAATATGGATGGTCCAGATCCACATCAGAAGATGCCTCCAGAAATCAAGCGCTACTTGTGAGTTCAAAGTTATTTATCTTGTGCTTGGAATTTTGTGTCTAAATGTGATTTGTGTGCCAATCCCATAAATGATACCAGCAAAAATAATTTAAAAAATAAAAAGGGGTGGAAGTTCCTATATGCAAGTATTACAAACACAAGAGATTTAGAAAATATATTGTGAGGGTACCTCCCAATGTGTAGCCCAACGGACATTTGTCTCATTGGAGTATGCTTGAAAATATATTGCCATTTGGTACAAAGTAAACCCTGCTTGAAAATATATTTGAACTAATTAGCTGATAAACCCCGTTTGTAGTATATGCTTGGAAATATATTGTCATTTGGTGCAATGTAAGTTCAACACATGTATCCCAGGTTAATATTGGTAACCGGTTTTAACATCAACTACATACTTGCGGCTGTACTTTATTAGCAAATTCTTTATGCTTCACCTTCCAGTATAGTGATCTAAAAATTCACTAATGTTTTCTCATATGTATTGTAGTGAAGTTTACATAAGAGCATCTTCAAAGGGGCGGCCATTTACCATTAGGGAGGTCAAGGCTTCATATATTGGTCAGCTTGTAAGGATATCAGGTATTGTGACACGGTGTTCAGATGTTAAGCCATTGATGCAGGTTGCTGTTTATACATGTGAAGAATGTGGTTTTGAGATTTACCAGGTAATTAGAGACAAGCTTATCTCAGATACTTTGTCTTGACGTAAATGTTGTCTTGTTTCCTATTAACCCCTCCCCCAAAACCACTATAATTTTCAGCCAAGTATTGAAATATTTTCAAACATTTGATTGCCAGTTGCAGCACTCAGCAGATTTTCAAACATACTTTTCTTTCACTCTTTGGAGTATTATTCATACAATGCCAGCAGGTCTATTCTTGGGCCCAGTTTCTTTAGAGCCGCTTTTGTTGAGTTGCTAATTCTGTTTGTGCCTAACAGGAAGTAACTGCGCGAGTATTTATGCCCCTGTTTGAGTGCCCATCCAGGCGTTGTATAACAAATAGAACCAAGGGGAATCTTATTCTTCAACTCAGGGCATCAAAGTTCTTGAAGTTTCAGGAGGTACTTCATGCTGATTCAGTCATAATTGTAATATGATTTTACATTTTTCCCCAATAGCGTTTATCATCCTTCTGTGATATGTTTGGTTGTGGTTTAATTGCAGGCCAAGATACAAGAATTGTCTGAACACGTTCCAAAAGGCCATATTCCACGGACAATGACTGTTCACTTCAGGGGTGAACTCACAAGAAAGGTTGGTTGTTTTATGTCAATTTTCATAAAGTATTTTAAGGTAAACTTACAGTTTTTAAATGTATCTTCTGCAATGGGAAGAGGGACAATGGCGGTACATTTCCAATTTGAATAATTGCATGATTGCAAGGAGTGATGACATTCTGCTTCTTCTACTTGACTGATATTATACTGTTTTCTTAAAGTTTTGATGTGCCTCTATCTGAATTAGGTAGCTCCCGGTGATGTCGTTGAACTATCTGGCATTTTTCTTCCTATTCCTTACACTGGTTATAGAGCAATGCGGGCTGGCTTAGTTGCAGATACTTACTTAGAAGCCATGTCTATCACACACCATAAGAAAAGATATGAAGAGTAAGCCATTCTTCCAGTTCCCATTTTTAATTTTGTCATCTTCTTATGCATTGTGTGAATCAGTTCTCAACTGAAAAAAGTCATTTATACTTTTGTAATGAACTTAATCATTTTTCAAACATCCAGGCTTCAACTATTATTTGTTTCCCTTCTATTCAACTATTAACATAGAGTTTATCTAGTACTTTTAGTTCAGTTTTCAGTAAACAGTAAACTAAGAGTTGTTCTGTACCTACTTAGATAAACCTCTTAAATTTTTGGTGATAAAAGGGGTACTGTGTGTACTAAGTTGTGCTCTTCTGCAGGTATGAACTTGTAGGAGATGAGGAAGAGCAAATTGTACGTTTAGCTGATGATGGTGACATTTATAATAAGTTGGCACGTTCTTTGGCACCTGAAATTTATGGGCATGAAGATATCAAAAAGGCTTTACTTCTGCTTCTAGTGGGTGCCCCTCACAGGAAACTAAAAGATGGAATGAAGGTAAATGACAGATTGTCTATAAGATTATGGATAGTATTTGGATATATTCTCTATAGTTAAATGACAGATTGTCAGTCCCCTTTTCTTGCTTCCCTTTCCTCTCAACCCTCCTTGACCGGGCTCTTACTGGTCCTGGTCACTGGTTAATGGTTATGCAAATTGAGTTTCAGTTTGCAATCTGTCTCCCTCCACTGTAAAATGGGATTCCAAGCTCATATTCTCTTTTTAGGACATTTCCCAAGCTCATATTCACGTCTGTGATAAACAGATTGGTCATGGTGTGTTGTATCATTTACATTATCGCCCTACAAAGGTCATGATACATTTTCTGTTAAAATGCAGATTAGAGGAGATTTACATATTTGTTTGATGGGTGATCCTGGAGTTGCAAAGAGCCAGCTTCTTAAGCACATAATTAATGTAGCACCCAGGGGAGTTTATACAACCGGTAAAGGAAGCAGTGGAGTTGGTCTAACTGCTGCTGTTCAGAAAGATCCTGTCACAAATGAAATGGTCCTCGAAGGAGGAGCATTGGTGAGATACATATGCTTCTTTCAGTTATAGATGTTTTCAGCTATTTTTATCTTCAAATGTTATACGAGTGGAAGAGAGCATACACAACAGTAAATACTTGTGGAATACTTGCATGATACTCAGACTACCAAGCTGCCGCATTAGCCATATTTCAAAAGAATGCCCTTTCCTGTTAACTTCTAATTGGAATCAGAAATAAGGTTTCCTTGCATCATGTCAATGTTTAATTCAAGACTGTTTCCAAACAGTTACTTCCTAGCCAGTCTGTAGAAGCCAATCCATAACCAACTCAAAATAAAATCCCTAATTCAATCAGATTCCCCATCGTTCTCCATTAGGCTTCCGATCTGATTGGTTTTCAAAGGTTTCTGGGTGTTAAATTATGTAAGAATTAACTCATTTCAGGTGCTAGCGGATATGGGCATTTGTGCAATTGACGAATTTGATAAGATGGATGAATTAGATCGTACGGCCATACATGAAGTTATGGAGCAGCAGACCGTCAGCATTGCCAAGGCTGGGATCACTACATCTTTGAATGCAAGAACTGCTGTTCTTGCTGCAGCTAATCCAGCGTGGTACTTATCTTTCTACTTCTTATAACCTGGGTTTATTTAGGGCATTGGTCCCTGTTGCTTCTCTTCTAATTCATGTTGCTCTAATTATGTGGCAGTTTTTCTCCTGCGGGCAGCTAGCCTTCTTTGTGTTATGTTCTGGTCTATATGAAAACTCTTACTTATTATATATGTTTTTGAAGGGGAGATATGACCTACGTAGAACTCCAGCTGAAAACATTAATCTTCCGCCGGCCCTTTTGTCAAGATTTGATCTTTTATGGTTAATTCTGGATCGAGCAGATATGGATAGTGATCTTGAGATGGCTAGGCATGTCGTCTATGTCCACCAGAATAAAGAATCTCCTGCTCTTGGCTTCACTCCACTTGAACCATCTGTTCTCCGGTAAATCTCATAGTACTTTTCAACATAGAAAGCACAATAGTAGTAACGATTTCAGAATATTCGCTTTGTTTTTAGGCTTTCTTAATAGATTGCTTATACATGCAAATGAGTAGAAGAGCACTGTATAGAACTTGTAAAGCTCCCTAAATTTTTATGTGCAAGTCTATTGATTAGTGGTACTTTACTTTCATTTCTGTTTCAAAAATTTCAGCGCATATATTTCTGCTGCAAGAAGATTGTCTCCTTCAGTTCCACAGGAACTTGAGGAGTATATTGCTAGTGCCTACTCTAGCATTCGGCAAGAAGAAGCTAAATCTAATGCTCCCCACTCCTATACGACTGTGAGGACCCTGCTCAGTATTCTTCGAATATCAGCTGTAAGTCCTGTTTTTCATTTGTTCTCTTGTTATGTGCTTCCATAATACATGCTGCGTATCCAATATAATGAAATGGAAAGAAATGTTTCAACAATATACGCTATGTATCAAAATTGAATGAAGTGGCAAGAAACGGGGTCTAACTGTCTACATCAAGCATAGGGTTTGGGGGTGTCAGAATTGATGTCCTGCAGTCAACATCAGGCAGAGGGACAGTTTTTAAATGTTTGCACCTGAATGGTGCATACTTAACCTGCATTCTTTCTGGATATGGACTGGATTAAAACTGTGAAAAGATAATATGTATGAGTATGTTGTTTGAACTGGCTTTTACCCAGTTAAGTGGGTGGTCTGCCTTAAAACTGTCATCCATAGTGTGGAACAATAAATGTTGGTAACAATATTTTTACCCATTTGATGGGTTGCTCAAGAAACGTCATCCGTAAGTAGAGGAAGGATATCTAGTATGGTACAAATTTATTTAACAAATGCCAGTCTTTTTGGGCATAGGGTTTCGGGTATATCGATTAAACAAGCTTTACTTGGTTTGTTTAATCAGTTGCTTAAAAAGTATCATCTAGAGAAGGGAGCAATAGATGCTTACGAGGTGTATTGACTACTTAAAAGACAAACTGATTTGTTTCATGTACAGGCATTAGCAAGACTGCGATTTTCTGAAACTGTGGCTCAAAGTGATGTGGATGAGGCACTAAGGCTAATGCAGATGTCAAAGTTCTCTTTGTACTCAGATGATCGCCAGAAATCTGGTCTGGATGCTATCTCCGATATCTATTCAATTTTGCGAGATGAAGCTGCCAGGACTGACAAGCTGGATGTGAGCTATGCACATGCACTAAATTGGATTTCTAGGAAGGTTAGTTTTTGAAACTCAAAATTGCAAAGCATCCTGTGATGTTCACAAAGTTCATTGATTTTCAACCTACACGTGGATTTAATGCAGAAAATACTACCGTAGTACCTATCATGTCAAAATAGAATAAAACTTAAAAGTGACAAGAATGTAGATCATACTATAGAACTTCAACAGAGAATCATAACATTACTAAAATAAAAATTCTGAAACTCAAATAATTGGAGGAAATTTTTATAATCCTGTCCTTAATTCTATCTTCTTTGTCTTAAGCCCTGTGGAATGTTTGCTTTGGAGCAGGGGTACAGTGAAGCCCAACTGAAAGAATGTTTGGAGGAATACGCAGCCTTGAATGTGTGGCAGATAAATCCCTTACTTTTGACATCCGATTTATTGATGCCTGATATGCTTTGCAGTAGATTCCTCAGACGGCTGCAATCCCTTGACACAGGAGTGTTCTTGACCCTATACATTTGAAAGATTTGTGAGTGGGAAGAATACTCAACCTGGGAAGAGAGAGATGAATTAGGCAGTGGGAGCGAAGTGATTCAGTTAGCATTGTTGACTAGCCGAAATGAATGGAGCGAAGTGTTTTATATTTCGTGTGTACGTTGCCTCGCTCTTTTCAATTTTCATATGGTGTGCAACTTGGGTGTGCAATTTTCTCTAATGCATGCATTGTTTTAGCAGAAATTGACTGGGTACAATTGCTTCGGTTGTATTAGGATTAGGCATTGTGGTGGAAAAATATTAATGTATTAAGATTATGTTTCAATTGCTTCGGTTGTTTTTTATGAGTGCTGCTAAACGAATTCTAAAATTAACTGGTACATCTTATTACCAAACTATTTATTGAGTTACTAATTTACACTAATATAAAATGACCAAAAATAATATGAGTTGTGTGCCCCAATGTGTACACCCTCCTTAAAATTTGACACATATCAATTGTTATAATTATGGTCAACTCTTTAATTTTAAAATTTTCAAAGTATTTAAAACCAAAAAAAATATTTATAAATAAAAACTCTCTCTCCTTCCCGACCCATCCCACCCTGAGACCCTATTCTCTACGCCAACCCCCCTCAACAACCCGAATCACGGTTTCTCCTTCAACTTCGATGACAACTCATTAAAACCCAATTCTCAAATGCAACAATCCAATCCCAATCCCAATTCAGATGTTTCCAAAAACCCATGGTGGTCGTGGTGGAGAACTGCAAGGGTTTAGGGTTTAGAAATTTAGTTCATAGTTAAAGATGGAAGAATTTGTCATCCAACTTTTGTAAAGAAGTAAATACACTGGGGTTTAGGCAATTAAATTAATTTTGATTTGTCATCTAACTTTTTTTTTACTTTTTGGTTGTTGGAGGTCTTCTAACTTTCAAGCAAAATAATTGAAAATATATTTGAAATTCGAATTACTCATTCGCTGAACCGAATTACTGAAATGGATGGTATACTTGGCATTTCCATATTAGGCGCCCTGACTATCAAAGTTGGGCGCGCGGATATCGAATCGCACTTAGTATTTCCATTCTGTTTTTTCAGTCAAGAAGTATGTCCATTCTGAGGAAATAAAAAATGAAAAAGGAAATTACCCATTTATTATTCATTAATTTAATTATGCCAAATTTCTGAGAATGAATAGGATTCTTTCTTCCACCATTTCGGGTAGCATGAATGAGCATCCTGAATGATGTTCACTGAAAACCAAATATAAGACCCCTAGATAGAAAGAATTCGACTAAACCCCAAACGAAGACATAAAATAAAAGAAATTATAAATTCGGAGGTCGGAGGTCGGAGGTCGGAGGTCGGAGGTCGGACTTGGGACAAGCTCTTCTCTACCTCGGAAACCTAAAGCCCACTTTTAGCTTTTTCGCATACCTGCAAGTGAGCAACTGCGATTTCTCATTCTCTTTATTATCCAAAAGGGCTCTATCTAAGGTAATTAAGCTCTTCCTTGGATGAAATTAAGCTTTAGTTTACCCTTTTTGCATATGGATGGATCATGGACGCATAATCTACTGTAATTAAGTTTAATGTTTTATTAGACAATCCAGAACACAGGATTTTTCACTCTATTCAAATTATTGGTTTTGGGCGTCTGTTGCTCCAAAATCATTGTGATATTGAAATACATGTGACTCTGGTTTTGGAATTTTTCTGTTCAAGCTTCACAGGGATCCGCATAATGGATTCAGCCACCTCTTCAGTTTCAGTCAACTGTACCTATCTTTTACTTTCTTGAAGCAAATTTAGAGGTTTCAATGCAAACGTTTATTTATATTTTTATACTTAGTTGAAACCTTGATGCCTAACTATCACTATGATAACTGATATACCCTTGAACACAAAATCTTAATGCAGAGGTGCATTTCTCAATTTGTTAGGTTTCGTATTGTCTCTTCTAGTTCTCATTGAATTACATATCTCAAAATAAACAAATTCCAGTAACCCTTTATTAGCTTCCATTATGGAAGCTAATAAAGTCCTCGATTATACAATATTTTGTTCGCATAATTGGAACAGTTATAATGGAATACTGGCCTTTAGCTATTTGTTACAGGAAATCATATAAATTTGAAGCTCTTGAATTTAATGGCATATAAAGAAAATGTTAAATTAAAAACCTCTTGAAGTTAGAACTCCGTATAATTGGAAGAGTCATAATGGAGCGTCCATCTTTAGCTATTTAGTTGAGGATTGTATAATTTGAAGTTCTTGAAGTTAAGAGGCCAAAAATGCAAAATCAAAAAAAAGGAAAAAAAAAAAAGAGAAACTCTTGAAGTTAAACTTTACATGTTTTAGGCCTTATCTCCCTCCACTTTAGCTAGACCTACTATTTGGAGAAAGGTGTAAGAACACAACTACCATAATTGTTAATTGCATTATTATATCTTAAGAATTTCAGGATGGCTGTTCAAGTTGTTTTCATTGTTTGTCTCTATCCAGGGCTGATAAAGCACAAATTTAGAACAAAGAACACAAAAAGATATTCTTGGCTAAATTTTTTGGACTCATCCAAGTTATAGCAGCGGGCTAGCTTGAGAACAATTGGGTTCGACTCAATAGCCATTTCACCAATTCAAGATCAGTTTGGGCAGTCGTGGTATGTAACTCATCTAAAAATTGTTGCTTAAACTTTTAGAGAAGTAATGCCTCGTATTTGTAGCCACAGAGCATGAGACCCCCTTCATTGCGAGGGCTGGGGAGGGTTATGTCTTACATCTGCATAGACTGACCCCCGCTTGTAGTGAGGTTATTTCCCGTTTAAACCGTTGTCCCTGGATCATAACGGAGCAACCTTAGCATTACCTCCAACTAGTAATTAAAAGAAAATAAAACAGTTATAATATGTGGGTTTTCACTTCTCCGTTACCGGTTAGATTGGTTTGCAATAGGTTGAGTGAAAGGGACAAAAACTATAAAATTGCTAAAGAAGTTAGCTTCCTCTCTTTTTGTACTTCTCCTTTCCTTTCTGTCAATGTTTCCAAATTCCAAATGGTAACTGAACTCTCCCGCCTCCTGACTATGTATACGTATCAACTTATTTAATTTCTTTTTCCTTTTTATTTTGTTGTTGATATGCTGATGAAGCAAAGTAATCAGACACGATTTACTGTATAGTCTCCTTGTATGACTTGGTTTCTCCATTTAAGTGTTGAGCTCCTAGGGCTTATAATTATTCATTAGAGATAATTTATTGCACACCCCCAGCTCACATTTTCTTGTGAGGAAATCTTGTGTGTCACAGTTATGGATTTGTGGATTTGTATTTCTTTTAGTATGGGAGTAAAAAACAGCATTAAGTTTCTCTAGTTGCCAGCAGCTTTCGGACCTGGTGGCACATCCTCCCCTTAGGAACAAGGCTCAGGCTGATTCAATAGCTGGTGGGATTTTTAGTAATTTACCAAGAAAAACAAAAAGAAATTGCTCTAGGTGTTATATGGATTTTGTAGGCTGTATCCTTAATCACGCCGTGCTGGTAATAGTTCTTCTGGTAAGTGTGTATTTCTATCTGTGATCATATTGACCATTTGCTTTTATTAATTTTATTGATAGTGTTTCATATCTTTCTACATTGATTGGGAACTATGCTTTTACCGTTTAAGAAATTCACTGATATTGTAGGAAGATATCATTTGATTATATCTACCAAGGTTGGGAAAAAATTTCTGGGTCGCTAGCTTTCCCTCTATGGTGGGGAATATATTTAGTATCTTTCATATGCATAAACTGTGTTTGATGGTTTCAGTAAGTATATGTTTTGATGCTTCAGGTTGTACGCAAACAATGGATCCTTGGAAGTGCACTTTGTCTGGTGGTGCAAATTCTCTTTCTATGGCACCTTCGAGTATTTTAAATAAGGTGAATGAGAAGGCTCAACCTGAAAAGGAAGAGAGGGATACAGGTCATGTTGTTGAAGCTGGAGTCGATATAGACATTAGAGAGGTTTACTTTTTGATTATGCACTTTCTGTCTGTTGGGCCATGCCAGAGGACTTTTGAACAATTTGGGAATGATCTTCTGGAACATCAGCTTCTACCTAGAAGGTACCATGCTTGGTTTTCAAGGAGCGGCGTAGGAAGTGGCAATAATAATGATGATGCCATCTCTTTCCCATTGAGTTACAACAAGTTGGTTGAAAGGTACAGATGTTTCTCAATTTATATTACCCTTGTCATAGGAATAGTTCAACGCCAAGCATAGGATTTGTTTTTGTTAGTTTTGGTGTTGTTTATGTTCATATCATGTGTCCTCTTATTACAGAAGATATATGTTTTAACATTAGTCACTTAATATTTGCATCATATATATAACATGACTCACACCGCAGCCCCAAAACCCATTCGAAGCAGCATATGACATGCCAAGATCCCTTGTCTGGTAGTCTAACCCCAAACTTCATCCCTTAATCCTGGTCCAGTCCAACAGACAACAGGCATACTGATATGTAAAAGAGGAAATATGGGGTATAATCATCAATAGTCCAGTGAGTAGTAAACATAATTATGTCATTCAAGTAGTTTTACACGGCTCAGTTCACAATAGGTTTTGCAAAATATTTATTTAAATAAAATAATTGAGTTAGAATCCAGTTCATATCAAATATTCTTGTACGCACATATAAATCAACACCAAATAACCTTTTTGTTTTCAGAAATAATACTATATAAGTAAACCCCATCACATGACACACATGTGGAATGGGGTTATAAGTGAATCTTATCGCACAACATACACATCATGTAAGGATGGTAGACAACTTGAATCCCATCATATGACACAGTACATTTTGGAGTAAGCTTATAACTGAATTCCCTAAGATTACACACTGTATTATGTAAGAACAAGTAGATAACTAGAAGAAGAATGAGTATGCTTGGAAAATTAAAAAGTAAACATGCTTAACTGTTTGGAAGAGATATTTATCAAGGATAAGTTAAACAAATTCCATGATAAATGAGTATCAGAATCTTGGATTTTATATATAACTAATATAGAAATTGTATCTAATTATTTATGTCACCAACCTCATTCTCATCAGTTACCCAAAGCACACAAGCTCAACACAGAAAATTTCTCAGACTCTATCAGCTTCGATTTTAGCTTTACGGTAATAGAAATTTACATATTAGTTGCTCACCTCGCTCTTGTCACTTACCAGAGCACACAACACTTACCAAGTAAACAAGCTTGACAGAGAAAATCTTGCAGTGCAAAGCACCTAAAAAAACAAGAAAAACTTTAGTAACAAGACTTTAACAAATTAGACAGGATCTGCAACATGTTATCAGGAGAGCTTGATCTATTGGATTGCCACCTGATTGAGGTTATACTCCAGTCCATGGAATGAGTTTCTTAAGCCAAATCGATAATATTTGGGTTCTGCAGTTCCAGAACTATAGAATTCAATTCTAACCCATTTCAAACACTAAGTCTGAACGCTTTTCAGACCAAGGATGAAAATATCGGCGATACAGATATTATCGGGCCTTCAATTTACGGATATGTCGGGGGATATATCGATGTTGTATTAGGTATTGGGGAAAATCGACCAAAAATACAGATATTGGCTTTAAAACATGGAATTTTGAAGTGAAACCTTCATAGATATTAAGCACATTATCAATGAATGTATTGAACAAATAAAATTCAAAATATACTAACTATAAGATATGCATATGATGAAATGTACGTGTATATAATGCACAATGAAAATCCTGAAAATAAATACAATTAGACTTAACACAACAAAGACAACACTATTCAAATATAACCCAACCCAACCCATTAATACATCACCCAACATTATATTACAAGAGTCAAACTAAATGATTAAGGGAAATGAGAGATAGAAGATTAGGTGAAAAATAAATTCGAACACACAAGATACCGAGCAACCAGAGAGACAAGAGGAAGAGCCAAAGATAGCCGAAATGACTGAGAAGAGAAGAAAGGAGAAGCTACTAAGTATTAGAGCTTGGTTTTTGACATTGATTCAGTGGCTGGGACCTATGATTACTTTCAAAACTAAAGACAAATTTCTGGGTTATTTGTCTGGTATCGGAAATATCGGTAAATATCGAGGATATCGGGGTTATGGGGGATATATCGCCAATAAGGGGGAAGAAATTGGCTTACCCCTTGTATCTGTATCGACACCTAAAAAAGGGATATATCAGGATATCGGCCGATATTTTCATCCATGTTTCAGACGGGAAGATATTAGGGGAAGCAGTGAGTGGAGATTCCCTGCAGAGAGCTGGATGAGGGCGACCTTCACCTCTTTTTCTTTATCCTTAATCTTAAAAGACCCTTCTAGATTCTTTATAGCTCTTTATATAGTAGAGAACTCACTATTGGTGCTCTTTAGATACCTCCCTTCTGGGGCGAAGGTGCCTTCTCTACAGCTCCTCCCCTTAGGATAGGGGTCTGGGGGAGAAGGCTATCACAGTCAGGTGCGAAGCAATTACCCCTATTTCTAAAGTACCCCTCTTTCTATTTAGGGGTTGAGGTGACTCAATTTAAGTCGAAACAATGACAATAAAGCATGAAAGAATCTGAAAGCTTTTGTGATCCTCCGAATCAATTGATTTAATGTGGGCGTCGCTCTTTCCTTTGCCCTTCCCCCTATTTTTGCCCTATCACTAGTGATTACTCCCAATCCATTTGTTGCTTTTGTGGATCTTAACATGCTAACATTTTAAAAATCTTAAGAATATGTTTTTAACTCAGAGCAGTAAAAAAAACCAAAATCAATGTAAAATAGCATATATAATCTGATAGAAGTTAATGTTTGAAAGCTTGAATCAGTATAAATCTAACCGTACACAGGTAAACAAACAAATTCTCTTATTTTCTGTTCAATTACGCTGATTCTAAAGGTGGAAAGAGGCCCACGTGTGAGGGGGAGTGTTAAGAATATAAAATAGTTGTGGCCAGCATTCTAACAGCTTAAGCTTTAGGGGATAATGGTAAACTGACAAACTTTAGCAGGGTGCATGGATTTTCGTATTGCATTAGTTCTTTTGTTTTTTCTTTAGTTATAATGGGGCTAGTCATTTTATTCCTGTTTTCAGTTTTATTGATTAGTATTTTGTATGACCAATAGGTATCCTCATATAGAGAGGGGTCACTTGGTAAAGCTTCTAAAGCAACTGATACTGAGTATAGCAACTCCTTTGCATGGCAAGGTTGGAAGAAGTGCTCCGAATGCAGCTGATGTCCCTACATTACTGGGAACTGGTTCTTTTTCCCTTCTAGATTGTAAGTGATATTTATAGTTCATATTTCAGAGTATCTTCGACTCTTCATGGGTGTTTTTTTTTTCTGTATGTGAAGTATTTTGGATTTGGGAGAAGTGATGTTTAGCAAAACCAAGTTTTATGGAAATCTTCTGTATTAGTAATAATTGACCTGAATAACTCAATGAACAAAACATAAACTATGACAGTAGAATTTTCTTGGATTTGCCTGGAGGCTGAAACCTCTGCTATACGAATCTTTGGTCACTTGTAAATTTTGTCCTTTATTTACACTGATAAATATCCTTCCTCATGATATGCCCTTTTTAGGAATAAGTATTCAACTACTTTGCTCTAAATAAGTATGACAACTTTGACAGATGTCCGTTGTAACATTTTTTTAAAGATTAATATGACAACCTGTGGGTGGATGTAACAGTTATTTAACATGTTATGTTTGTGTAGCCCCTACAAGACCCATCTTAGCCTACTGCGTCTTTGAAAAATCTGTCTTTCCTGCTCAATGGCATGTTTATCATAAACCTAATATACTACTTAGGTAGTTTATGCATGTAACTGATAGGTTCGCCTTAAATCTTGTTTGCATCTTTTACCTTTAATTGTCACTTTTTGGCATAAATCTCTGCCTTCCGTACTCATCTGAAGTCTGGTAGAGAAGTTTGTTAGGCTGCTTTGTGATGCCACATATCTTTTCAGCTTCCATGCATAATAAATTTCTCCAAAGGTTACTTATTTTGGATTTTTTTAATTTCCTTTTTGCAGGTGATAGGACTACGGAAAATAAGAGAGTTAAGCCCCTGCCAGCTCACCTCCGTTGGCCTTACATGCAGGCCGACCAAGTTCATGGGCTTAGTTTGAGGGAAATTGGAGGAGGTTTCACAAAGCATCATCGTGCTCCATCAATTCGCTCTGCTTGCTATGCTATTGCTAAACCATCAACTATGGTGCAAAAGATGAACAACAAAAAGAAGCTACGGGGGCACCGTAATGCTGTCTATTGCGGTATTGTTCACTTTTAACTAAACTTGTATAAACAATTTATTTTCAGGGAATCCCGTTTTATGAGGTCATGCTAAGTTATTAATGTTACTGCCAATGGAAATCAACACTGTCTGGGATAAGGGTACAAAATATATCACACAGATTATGTAGACAATATCCGAGCATTTTCCTTTTATTGCCCAGTGTTTATGAGTGTTTGACTGGGAGTTTTATGTCAAAGGAATGAAAAGTCAACGCTGATCTACTTTGTATTTCCAAATTGTTCTTGGAAATTTTGCCGTAATTTTATCTTATAATATACATTATGCATCCTCTTGTTCCATCTACGGCTATCTATTTATTTAGGTTTCCCGTGGAGCTTCTAGTTATCTCCATGTGCTCCGTAATACATATACATGTTGCACTATGTGTGTATATCTGGGAATTTGTATTACTGGAATTTTTTGAGAACAAAGATGACCGGCACTTGTATCTTGTAGCCATTTTTGATCGGTCTGGGAGATATGTTATCACTGGTTCGGATGATCGCCTTGTCAAAATTTGGTCAATGGAAACTGCGCTTTGCTTGGCTAGCTGTCGTGGGCATGAGGTGAGTTAAGATTCTTCACTTAATAATTTCGACTTACAGTCTCTCTCCCCTCCCTCCCTCCCTCCCTCCCAACCTCCCTCCCTCATTCCCTCTCTCTTTGGGCTTTCAATATAGCCTCATTTGTTTTTGCTTGTATTATTTATTCTACCCTTCTTGTTATATGAATCAAAGGGTGACATTACTGACTTGGCTGTAAGTTCAAACAACGCTTTGGTGGCATCTGCTTCAAATGACTTTGCCATTCGAGTTGTATGTATACCCTACCATTTTTTTCATTTTTTATTTTTGAATAGAAACAGTTGTATTAATAATCAAGAGGAAGAGGAATCCTCAATTTTACAACAGAAGGGGCACAAATTTAAAACGAACCATGACCAGAAGGAAAAAAAATTAAACTACTGAAAACGAAAGTGGAACTGAGCAAGAAAACAGCTCGATCGAATCAGCTTAAAACTGCCTTCATATCTCTCAAAATTGTAGAGTAGTGATACTCTTTGAATTGCCCATAAACTGATGCCCAAAGAGAAGCCCAAAACTTAACTCTATCCCATAATTCCTCAGCCCTGACCCCAATGTGACCCTGAAAAATTCTGCGGTTACGCTCCAACCAAATATTCCATAGAATGGCTTGAACAAGACAACCTTTTAAAACTTGAGCTTTCTTCCCCTCCCCGAAACCGCCTGCTTGATGCTTAAAAGCTCTAAACACCCTTTAGGGGTCACCCAATCTGAACCGATAATGCCCAACATCTTCCACCAAATTTTTATTGAATACTTGCAGTGTATGAACAGATGATCAATAGATTCTGCACTCTCCTTGCATAGAACACACCAAGAAGGGGACAAACACAACTTAGGATTCCTCCATTTAAAATGTCAATTTGCTTCTTTTCCTGTTTATCAGTCAGTGAATAGATATTTTACCTGCAGTGGCGTTTGCCAGATGGATTTCCAATTTCAGTTCTTCAAGGGCATACTGGAGCTGTGACTGCTATTGCATTTAGTCCCAGGCTTAGTGCTGTTTACCAACTTTTATCGTAAGCCAAATTCTAAGAGAGAATGCTCTTTTATGTTGCTTGCCTTCTCTTGGCTGTTCTGTGTGTGTGTGTCTACATGTCTACTTGCATCCTTAGTTTGGAAACATCTTCATGTAAAGTAATTTACTACTGATATGCACTTTGTGACTCTTAACGATGTCTTTCAGACCTTTAATGCAACGTGTTGGTTATGGCCATTAAGTGAAATAATTCTTGAAATCTTTTTCTCTGTTAGTTATTTTACGCCCATAACATTCATAGGTCATCGGATGATGGGACTTGTCGAATCTGGGATGCTAGGTCTTCCCAGTACCCTCCGCGGATATACATGCCACAACCTTCCGACACTTTAACTGGTTAGATAGTGCTTCTGACACTGTTGCCTTATTGGTTTATGGTTATTTGGGTGATGTAAACTTACATTATGTGATGTTTACTTGTAGGTAGGAGCAATGCTATTTCAAGTACTGGACCCTCCTCAAGTAATGGTCCACAAAGCCATCAGATACTCTGTTGTGCTTACAATGCCAATGGAACTGTTTTTGTCACCGGTAGCTCTGACACTTTTGCAAGGGTATGTTTAACTACATAGTTTTCAAATTAGTCCATATGATTTGCCCACTGCTACCTTTCCTTTTACTTGCATCAGTTGACTTTGCCGCATGTGAAGTTGGATATTTTACCAAAACCCAACTACTTGCAGGTCTGGAATGCTTTAAAATCTAATACAGATGACTCAGAACGACCAATACATGAATTGGATGTACTGTCGGGCCATGAGAATGATGTCAATTATGTGCAATTCAGGTTTGTTTGTCCCAAGGTCTTAAAAATTAACAATATAGGTGAAATTTTGGTGTTATTTTTAATTATGTGCAATTCAGGTTGGGGAACGCTTCTTATAGAAATTTCCTGCATTGTTTCTCCTAAATTGTTGAAATTTCCCGAAATTGGCTGAAAGCTCTTTAGTTTCAAGAAAATATCAGTTTTCTCAATTTGTCAAATGCCGGAGCGTATCACAAATCTGCAACTCAGCGTATGCTGAACTAGAATGAATAAAAGGGCACCATACTTTACCTAATTGGTAATTTCAAAAAGAATATTAGGCTCGGCTGAACAAATAGTGAAATCGACCTTCTATACAGGAGAAGTTTAGATAGATTAAAACAGAGGTTCCTGATACAAGCACAGTGACCTATGAGCAGTCACTGGATTGGGTGACAATGTGGCAATCTTTGCTCACAGCCACTGGCTTGGGGTGGCCGTCTCTGCTTACTTGTTCTTCTTCAATATATTCAAAAAGGGCAAAGCAGTCCTATATATTTGATCTAGGGGATAGCACTTCTTTCCTAGGAATGTGGTGTTAAGTTGTCCTTGCAGTTTACTATACAAATTGTAATCGTTAAATATCATTTGAGCGGACAATAATTTCGGATAACCGTCTGACAGTGCACAGTATATTCACTTAAACCACACAAACCTACTATGAACCTAAATTCCATATTCTTTTTTCCAGAAGATAATTTATTAAATGAATATCTTATGAAGGTTCCTTTAAAATTTATTGTTTTGTTTTTCCCATAATTTATGTTGTTTCTGTCAAGTTCTCTTTGGTGTTTATCCTTATTCGAAATTTTCTTTGAAAATATTCATAACATCTTTGCTGCTTCCCTATGCAGTGGCTGCGCCATTCCTTCAAAATCTTCATTTTCTGACTCTGTGAAGGAGGAGAGTAATATGAAGTTCAAAAATTCCTGGTATACTGATATCTGATATGATTTTACATTGATATTTTCTGCATCATGCTTATGCTCTTGTTTTTGTGTAGTACAGTATCTGCACAACTACTTTTTTCTTGTAGAATGTTCTAAGAACCCGTATTTGAATTCTCAGGTTTTGTCACAACAACATAGTTACCTGCTCTCGTGATGGCAGTGCCATTATATGGGTTCCAAGATCACACAGATCTCATGTGAGCTCCTTTGAATGAGTTTTTTTTTTTCAGTTTTCTGGAGTCTAATTTCATGTAAATCCTAAACCCTAATTTCATGTGATCATTCCTTTATATTCCACTCTTGACTTTAGGGAAAAGTTGGACGTTGGACACGTGCATATCATTTGAAAGTTCCGCCTCCCCCACTGCCTCCTCAGCCACCTCGAGGAGGCCCTCGTCAGAGATTTCTTCCCACCCCTCGTGGTGTTAATATGATTGTGTGGAGCCTGGATAACCGCTTTGTGCTCGCAGCTATCATGGGTAAAGTACTTACCAAGGTTTATACTTATGGAAAGTATTTTTACAGAAATAGGATTTTCTTGGCATACCTCTTCGATGTTCTAAAAGAAAGCACCTAATCCCAACTACATTATGCTCTTGCTTGGGCCACCACATCCATCAAGTTACATACTGTCATACATTTTTTTTCTTTTCTTTTTAAGCCTGCATTGGTTTTCAGCTTCTTTCTTGTATATCATAAGTTGAGCCATAATTACTCTCTTCTTGGGGGCATTCATTGCTCAAGTGCATTCATTGCATTGGAAAGTATCTTAGTTACTTTTTCCAAGTCTTATGTTCACAGGTTGTCTCCTCTTGCTTCTCTTAATGAGCCATTAATAATTCCACCTATTAATGTTTTTGGATACACTAACTTTTGTGCCCGTTGTTTCCAAAAAACGCCAAATAGCTTTCAAGACGGAAGTTATCCTATAGATGCTGTATTCATGCCTGTTCGTCGCACATGGCTGGTCCCTTATTCTCATGCCTAGACTCAAACTTGTCTGATTGACATGACATCCTGGAGGCGTTCCCCGCATTAAACAGATAACCACCCAGCTGTTAATTCAAAGCTCATAATTTTAACCCATACGGCACAACTGTTCCATTAAAGGGCACAATTCTTTTGTTGCATGCATTCAAGTACTTGGGTTATAAACTTAGGGTTTCTCTTTAATAAGTGTAATAATTATGCAGATTGCAGAATTTGTGTTTGGAACGCTGTTGATGGTAGCTTAGTACATTCTTTGACCGGCCACACTGCATCTGTAAGTGGTGTCTGATATATTAAGAGATTCAGATTCTGATTATCATAATGCTTATAATGCCTTGACTCAGATATACATTATTTTTAATCCAATGCTTTATCTGCACCAGGAAATAGCTTTTTGTTTGAATTTGAATTTGAATTTTTGAATCTATTGATCTTGTGGCACTTATCTGTTGTCAAATTCTTGGCAGTCATATGTTTTGGATGTTCATCCCTTTAACCCTCGGATTGCCATGAGTGCTGGGTATGATGGGCAAACAATAGTTTGGGATGTGAGCTTCGGTTTATTCCTTGAATTTTTCAAGTTCTCTTTTCTGATACATTGTTCTCCTAATGTGTATTGTTAATACGTTGTTTTGTATTTGGTGGTTTCTAGATATGGGAGGGCATGCCTATTAAGATATACGAAATTGGAAACATTAAGTTGGTTGATGGGAAGTTTTCTGCGTAAGTGAGCTACCCAATTTTCAAATATGTTGAATACTCTTCTCTCGTGTTATAGTTAAACTGACAATTTTAACCTTATTACTTTTTGTGGGGTTAATTTATGCAAGGAGACATAGGTTAGTTGCCTTGCTACTACCTCACATCTCTTCAATATCTCATTGACCCCCTGTCCCTTGCCCACTTTCAGAATGATGGATTTTCAGTTTACTGGTGCCATCGTTCTTTACGACATGGATATCAATTTTGAATGACCAAATTCTAATTCGTGGAAACTAAAATGCTTAACCTTTATTCTGCTAATGTTTTTTATGAGACATATTCTCTTTGTTACTTAGGGATGGGACATCAATAGTACTCTCAGACGATGTTGGCCAAGTATATTTAATAAACACGGGTGAAGGCGAGTCTCAAAAGATGCTAAATATGATCAGGTATCCTAAGCATTTGTTTGTACAGTTGTCCACTGTTTATCTTTTTGATTCAAGTTCGTGTTATGCAATTCTTCTATGATGGCTGTTTATGTGATTCTCCTACAGTTCTTCCTTGGGGATTATCGCCCCCTTGCACAGGATGATTCTGGATATCCTATTGATCAGGTAATGGTACTCACTAGTACATTGTTCTGGAGTAAATTTTATTCCACAGCTGCAGTTGGCATCAACTTGCACATTAAGAAATTGAATCAATGTAATTTTATGTTCCTGTGCATGGTGTACAGTCGATTGATGTTGAATGTTATTTCTGGTGTTTACATTCTATTCCACATGTGATTTGGAACATACTATATATGCTGCAGGAGACGCAGCTTCCTGCGTATCGAAGGAATCTTCAAGATCCTCTCTGTGATTCAAGTATGTTTCTGGTTCTACTAGGTGGGGTACTTAATGTATATTCAGTCACAATATTTTCTCATAACGTAGATTGATGGGAAACAATAGGTATGATGCCATATCCCGAACCTTATCAAAGTACATACCAGCAACGGCGACTGGGTGCTCTTGGCATGGAATGGCATCCTTCATCCATGAAATTCTCTATTGGCATGGATACAGGCCTAGATTATCAGATGCCTCCTTTACCAGATTTGGAAAGAATGATTGAGCCACTACCAGATTTTTTTGATGCCATGTTATGGGAGCCAGAAAATGAAGTTGTAAGTGAAGATACTGATTCAGAGTATCACGGTACTGAGGAAAATTCCAGTGAAGATGAGAAAGGAAATATCACCACCAGCTCTTCTAGCGATCCAGACTGCAGCACAGAATACAGTGAAGCTGGATGCAGTCATAAGGATGGCCTTCGCCGATCAAGAAGAAAACGACAAAAGGTAAATACAGTCTCTTCATCTATACTAGTTTCTGTTCTTGTTCGACCTAAATCGGCTCAAATTTTATGATTTTTAGGTTGAGTTGATAACCTGTTCTGAGAGGCGTGGCAAGAAAAGGAAAGTGGATGAGCATGATGGCATTATATCTCGGATTGAGAGAATTCAAAATTCAAAAGGTAGCCGGAAAGTTTCAAAGAGAAAGCCTTCCGCAAAGACATTGAGACCCCAGCGAGTTGCAGCACGCAATGCTCGAAATGTGCTTTCTCAGATCCCTGGAACATCTACTGATGGAGAAAAAGATGAAGATGATTCATCAAACAGTGATTCTCTAGAGCAACAATTCCACATTCAAAGCGATGGTGGTAACCAGATGATGCAACAAAAACATACTAAAGAAGAACCATCTGTCCACGAGTTTGAGGATATAGCCAAGCCTCTTGCAGTTTCTTCATCTCAGTCAAATGTCAGAAGCAAGCCAAAATTGGTTTTCAAGATTCCACTTCGTGATTCTAAGAAGCAACAGGCTCCGCAGGATGTAAAAATCAAATATAAAAATCAGGCTGATTTGGTGTCTCCATCTTCTGGATATCAAGATGTGACTCAAGATAAGAGGATTAATAAGGGTCTGGGTTCATCTTTGCCAGATGTGATTGACGTGGAGTTGTCAGGAAATCTCATAGACAATGAATTCACAGATCCTGGGCAAACTGCAAAGGCTGGAAATTCTTTGAAGGCAGCATGTGACAAGGATAACAGAGTTGGGTGGGGAGAGGTCAAGATACGCACACCAAAGCATACAAGATCAGGAAATCCCATACCAATACAGGCAGCCACTGGATCGCTTGCTAGTTTTGATGTCTATGTGAAGGAGAGGAATTATGTCAATTGGTATGTTTATCCTAAGGACAACTGTGCAAAGTTTTATACTCATTCAAAAGTTAAGGGAAAAAATAAAATTATGGAGCTATCTTGCCTTGCAGGGATGAGGAACATAATGGAACTGATGCATTAGAGGATGTGGACGGTCTCAAAAGTAAAGAGCTTTCTCATACACTCATATCATCATCTTTTGAGTCCTCAGCTTTGGGCGAGCGCAAACCAAAAGGCATAGAGGACTCCCTGGAGATAGAGGAGGCTGCTGGAACAATGCACTCTGATGAATTAAAGTATAATGCTCCCCTTAAGTTTTCTGCAGAACACCTAACAGGTTATGGAGATTTAATGCCAGAAGATCCTTCATGCATGGACCAGAATTTAAATCTGGAAATGCGAAAAGTGAGTGGAGGTGCTGGCAGACCAGGTTCTTTGAAGTTTTTTTTCAAGGGTAGGACTAATTCAGAAGGTGTTGATGGTAATATGGAAGAAAATACTTCAAATGTCAATGACCGTCATGATTCAGGAATTGATCTCCCTGAAGCTGCAATGGGTGCAATACGTGGAACAAGAACATTAAAGATCAAGGCAGCTTCACGGGGGGTGGGCTCTGTGAGCCATAGCCTTAAGTTGAGATGGGGCCATCAAACATCGGGGGCATCAAAAGATGCAGAGGACTCCTCCGTCAAAGTGTGTGATCAGATATATCAAAGACCAAGGTCTACAAGAAATCGTCAGGGTTCATATAATGATTACGACCAAAGTTCTTCAACCCAAAGCATGTTAGATACCCCTGTTGGAAAGTTGTCATGGCTGATGTTGTCAAAACATGAGCCGGGTTACCGTTATATTCCTCAGCTAGGTGATGAAGTAGTGTACCTGAGACAGGTAATTTTTAGCACCTGTATTCATGGTTTCTGGTCCTTTTTTAGTTCTGCTTTTGTATTTACTATTTAATAACTAATATTTTGGCTTCTGATTGTTAGGGCCATCAAGAGTATCTAGAAGTAGTTATGAAATCAGAAGTGGGTCCTTGGGGTCCTTGGGGATCAATTAAGGAAAACATCAAAGCTGTGGAAATTTGCAAGGTTGAAAGCCTTGATTATGCTTCGCAGCCTGGTTCTGGGGAGAGCTGCAGTAGAATGGAACTTAAATTTGTAGACCCTTCTTCTGCTATGTTTGGTAAACCATGGAATTTAACTTTGCCTGAAATTGATTTCAGTGATTTCATTGTTGAGAAAATATGGTATGATGCTGCTATTAGAAGAAACTGGACCACTAGGGACAAATGCGAGGTTTGGTGGAGGGATTCAGATGGAGGTGGGGATTGGTGGGAAGGTCAAATTGTTCGTTGTCAGGCCAAATCACATGAGTTTCCTGACAGCCCGTGGTTAAGATATGAGATTTGGTACAAGAATGATGATGGGATAACCCATTGTCATTGTCCTTGGGAACTGCGTGATCCATCCATATTATTGGAACACCCCCGTATTAATTCTGAAAGCAGAGATAAGCTGCTGCACTATTTTTCTAAATTGGAGCAGAAGGTTATTCAAATACTTTCACGTCCCTGTTGTTTTTATTTTGTGGGAATTGGAATTTAAAGCTTGAACTATTATAAGGATTATAATTAATTATGCTGTAAATGATGCAGGACTCCCAAACAATCCAGCAAATGAATCAAGCTGTTCGGAAGGCGGATTTCTGCAACAGGTAAAGAAATACTAGATATGGATTAACCATATCCCTGTGTTAGAACATTTATAGGAACCTTCCAATCCATTGAGTTCTAATTAATTTCCTTGAAATTCGATAGAATGTGCGGAACGTCATGACCTATATGCTTATAGCCTGTTAAGAGGGCCCATCCTGCCGTTCTATCACAAAGCCTGCACACACAAAAAACCCAAGTGCACATCAATAATCACATTTGTTAATATGAATTATTGTTGGCAAAAACTAAGATTTTGAGAAAATAATGATACTTTGGTTTGTGGATATTTTGCAGCTTTCCTGTGCAATTGTACCCGGAACTAATCCAGTCAAGGTTAAGGAATGACTATTATAGAAGCTTGGAAGCTGTGGAGCATGATATAATGGTTATGCTGTCAAACGCGAGGCAGTACTTCAAGAGAAATGAATTGCAAGCCCGGATTAGGCACCTCTCAAAATGGTTTAAGAAAAACTGTCAAGATTGCAGAGGTTTTGAGTACAGAAGATACAACTGGTCTTCCTTATTACTCCTGCTCTTTCTTCTTTTCAATTTTGTTTTTCGAGTAGGTCCCCGTTCCATTTTTGGTAAAGCAGTCCTTCCAGAGGCAGAGTGAAATCCCCAAGGCCAAAGCAGATCATTTGTTGTATACGCAACTTCTCCAAGATCATAATTATTATTAGTCAGCTCAGCATTTAGGCAAAAGAACTTTAAAAAATTTGAAGCAATCTTGCTATACGCATATTGATTCATATAGGAAAATGTTGTCAAATTTGCATTTTATATAAATTGTCAGACCATAAATCTTAGTTATTATGCCAAATCAGGTCTCGCGTTCCAATTGCTTTGTCAATTAGTCAAAATTTGTATTAATTGGAAATTCATCCTTTTGGGAAGAAAAAAATAATATGTAATTGCATTGACAGACTGATGATTGAATCGAGGTGACCATTGCAGCTTCAACATTAGAATTAGCCACCAAGGAATTAACCATTTCATCGTGTATCTCATTGGGGGCAATGAGTCCTGGCTGGAGAAGAAAGCTCTGTGCAACAACCTCCTCTGCATAAAGATCTTTGTCTAAAAAAATAGGAAAAGATCCGAACACAAGAAAAATTAGAAAATTTTGGCCAGCCAAAGATGCAACATTTTACGCCAAAATAAGATGGGTAAATTTCATTTTACTACTCTTAAGTTTAAAAATTAAGGCTTTCTTCACAAAGTTTTTTCCTTCTCACTTTAAATACCCAAAGTTTACTTTTACTACCAATTTAAATACTTACGTATTCTTGTCAGGAAACACATGTTAAATCTTTGACGTGTCACATTTTTAATTTCAAATTGATTAAAATATGAATAAAATATTAAAAACCAACATAAAATCAGAAAAAAATTTATAAAAAAAAAAACCCAATCATCATTCTCTCTCCCAAACCATTCCATCGCCATCTATACCCAACCCATTCCCACCCTCAACCCACAACCGCTGCCCCAACCTCCACCCGCAACCCACCCCCACCATCTCCCTCTATTTGACTCCGACGGATGGAAACGCTCGAACGATGTCGTCGAGGGCAGAGAAACTAAACACAAAGAACAGCCCTTTTCCACCATCAAAGAGGACGTCGAGCTGGTCAAACATCTGGCTTAAGAACAAACCATTTACCACCATCGAAGAGGAGGACGTCGAGCTGGTCAGACATCTGGCTTAAGAACAAAATGAATATATGGGTTCACAATGATTCTATTAGGATTCTCATGGCTATATTGCAAAATAATCTCTTGCCTAGCACCCTCTCCGGTCAATTCTAAATCAAAATGTTTTCCCAAATAATCCAAAACTCTAAGACCTTATTAAGCTTGTTGTTCAAGGGGCAGAAAGATAGCACATTTGAGGCTCCAATCCGACGGCGTTTTCGAGTTCCCAATTGCCAAGACCTGCCATCCTTTGAGCTTCACAAGCTTTTTGAGGCAGTCAGTTAGGTAATCAAAGACTGAAACGACAACCCACTTCTCAGATCGGAAACTCGCGTAGGGAGACGACGTGTCGGAGATGGGCTTGATGTTCGATTCCAGCTGGGGCAATCGAATCTTCCCGAGAGCCTGGGCTTGGGTTTCGAAGCAGAGCAAAGCGGGGGTGTCGCCGATGTTTCGAAGGACAAAGAGGACCGTACCTCCCTATTATCCGACGAAATCCTCCTCAAAATCCTCAAGGTCTTGGACTGGAGTTTTCTCTAATCGAGTCGGTTGATTTCGAGAGAAAGGGAGGGTGGAGATGGCGGATGAGAAAGAAAGGGAAAGGGAGAGGGAGGGTTTATTTATTTATTTTCTGATTTTTAATTGGTTTTGTAATATTTTATTCATATTTTAATCAATTTAAATTTAAAAATTGTGACACGTCAGCATTTAACAGAAGTTTTGACGGCAACACAAACGGAAGTATGAAATTGGTAGTAAAAGTAAACTTTGGGTATGAAAGTGAGAAGAAAAAAACTTTGGGTAGCAAAGTCTTAATTTGGGGAAACTTAAGGGTAATAAAATGAAATTTACCCAAATAAGAAATTAGTCAAATAGAAGAATCGGACTTATGGATGGCATAAATCCATGTCGGGCCGGGTCCTCGGCCCTAACGAGGGAAAATTTCGGGGCAAAATGGGTATCAGGTATGGGGATCCCAATGGGTAAGGGCCTGGGATGGTAATTGTATCCCCGTCCCCTAACCCCTCTCGATATTATATGTTAAATTTTCAATTAATAGATATATAATATAATATACCCTTCAAAAATATTTGATTTAGGCGGGAGGTTCGAACCCCTAAGCTCTCCAATCAATGGCCGCAAGTTTACCAACAACGCACCAAGACATTTTGAATTATAATTAGATACATATATTTAATAATTTCCATTCCATTCCAGCTAAATAAAAACATGGGTACAAAACCTAAAATTAACTGATTACACCCTACTACCAAACTATTTATTGAATTACTAATTTACCCTAATATAAAATGACAAAAAAGGATATATTGAATATTGAAACAAAAGTAATTTTAATAAGTACACCCTACTCAACATATTAAACCTTAATAAAATTAGAATTTCATAGTTTGATTCCAAGACCCATCTCTCCCCCAAAGCATTCATCTTTCTCTCTGTTCCTGCTCAACTTCGATCCGAAACTAGAAACCCAGTTCTTGAATTTGGTTTTGTGTGACTTGGGTTTTGATTTTTGGATCGACCAGATGAGATTTCGAATTGGGTTGGGGTTCTTGGTGCTCCTCTCGCTTTGTTTCACAGTGAAATCCCAGTGTAGCAGAGGCTGCGATTTGGCTTTATCTTCTTACTACGTATGGTCGGGCTCCAATCTCACATTAATCAGCCAGTTAATGTAGACGACCGAAATGACAAGCGTTAACTACAACAAAGGCACGGTGCCCAACAAAGATAGTGTTCTATCTGGTACAAAGATCAATATTCCTTTCAAATGTGAATGCTTGAATGGAAACTTTCTTGGCCATATGTTCAAGTACAATGTCATTTCCGGGGACACGTACGACAAGGTTGAGCAGACTTACTATTCAAATCTGACGGTCGAGGCCATGACATGGTTCAATACCTATGCTCCAACAAATATACCCAACACGAATGCCAAATTAAATGTGACTGTGAATTGTTGATGTGGGAATAAAGCGGTTTCTGAGGCCTATGGTCTGTTTATCACGTACCCACTTAGGCCATGGGTGTTTTATGGGACACCACAGCAGGATTTGGTTTTGTGGAATTCTATAATTTCAGGTTATGGAAACTCTGGACGTTGGGATGAAGGGTTGCAACTTACAACTATTTAGTGAGATGAGAAGCATGGAGATGATTAGGGACGGAGCCAGAAAAAAAATTCATTGGGGGCATCTCCAAACAACAAAGTAAGAGTAAAAATTTCAACAACAAAGTAAGAGTTGACAAGTTTATCGCTACATTAACTAAATCCTGCTCTGTTATCTTTTTGAAATATCTCTCCATATCTAAAATAAATAAAAACCAACAGAACAAAGGTAAATCAAAATCATATCCAAACAAATTCAATACAGTCTCAAAAAAACCAAGTAAACTTACCTTACCACCGTGAGAAATGAAGAAAGACCAACAACAACCAACAGTTCAGAGAAGAAAATGAGGAGAAGAATAAGAGAGAATGAGGAGAGAATAAGAAAAAGAAACTTAAAAGTTGAATGTGCCGTGGGGATGTGGGGTTAAGTTTTGAAAATTGTAATGCTTTTGACAAAAAAGTAATATTAAAAGGAAAGATAAACTAAATAAAAATTTGAGGGGGTTTGGGGAGTGTAAAAGGAATGTTTTTTATTAGTTTAAATGGGTTTGGGTGAAGTTTTTTATTGGGTGAGTGAGGGCATAGGCATCCAGTGGGCCTATGCTGGCTCCGTCCATGGAGATGATGCCGGATGGATACACAATTGTTGGGTTGCTTTCGGGTTTATCGGATTCTAGCTTGATAACTATTGCCCAAGGACTACTACATGGTCTTTGTTTGAAATGTAATTTGGATTCTAATGCTCGTGTAAGCAGTGTACTTGTGAGCATGTATTCAAGATGCATGTGTATGAACTTTGCACATAGAGTTTTTAGTGGTTTGTTCCAGCCAAATGTAGTTACATGGTCTACTTTAATAACTGGGTGTATTTAGTATTAGGGTGTTGTGTGAAATAGGGTGTACTTAGTATTAGGGTGTTGTGTGAAATAGGGTGTACCTAGTATTAGGGTGTTATGTGATAGAGTGTATTATGGTGTATCATAGGTATTTTTGGTAGTTAAATAGGGTGTACTTAGTTAATTTCACATTTTGTTTCAATTATTAGGGTGTACTTATATCATAGGGTGTACTCGATTAATCTTAGGGTTTGTTTAACAGCACCCTAAAAACATTTATACAAAACTAAACCCTAACATACCTTTCATCGTTCTCTCATCTTCTCTGCTTCTTATTCCTATTCTTCCTCCCTTTCTCCCCTCCTCCTGTACACCCATCATTCAAAAATTAATATAAGTAAGAAACCCTCCTCTTCTTTCCTCATCTCTATTTTCATTATGTTACTGTGATTTTGTTTTGGGTTTGAATTTTATTTTTGAAAAATTACAATTTCTACCAAGAGAAAAAGAAACATGTGGGATTTTGGTTGAACATAAATCAAAATCTGAAAAATAAAATCGGGGATTCGGGGCTGGTTTGGGTGATAGTCCCTCGACCGGGACGGAGGGATTCCCCAAAAATTTATTATCGGGGATGGGACGGGGACGGGGATGGTATTGCCATACCCGGCCTGTACTCGGCCCGTTGTCATCCCTAATCGGACTAATTGGGCAGTCCAAGCAACATCTGATGCTTTTGGTAAGGGTGATTTTATTGGCACCTCATACTAATTTTAAACATGAATAATATATTTTACCCTTGTACATAATTACCGTTAAGGACAAAAAACATTTAAAATAAAAATTTTAATTTGCTCACTACACCCCACATATGTTCCTGCAACCCTAGTTAGAATTTTTTTTCTCAAACAATCATGTTCGTACAACCCTATTGGTGAAAAAAATATCTTGTATTTATTTATGAAGGGTGAGACTGAAGTTAGAGAGGTTTTGAATGAGGTATGAGTTTATTTTTTGGCATTTTTCAAATTTATGATTTCATGATGGTCACTGGTTGCGTTTAGCACACCAGTACCGAACGCGATAGGTAAATTCGGTGGGATGCCACCGAACCAGGGAGGCCATCGGCACAAGCAAGCAAGGCGGGCTCCTACAGTCCCCAAATTGTATAAACTCCTATATATATATAAATACCTATGCTATTATATATATATATATATATATATATATATATATATATTATGTTAGGCCAAAATATTGTAAAAAAATACTAATTATTGTATAAAAAAATATATTTAAAAATTTGTCCAATTATTCAATTGAAAATTAAAAAGTTGAAACTCAACGAAAGCCCAATTATTTTTTAAAATTATAACTTAAGTCAATTAACCTAGTGGAATAAATTAGGAAATTGAATGGCTTAGCTACTTAATATTCATGATTATTTATATTTTGTATTGTCACAAGAAAGATTGAATGACTTAGCTATGCGATCTATTGAAAAAGACATGGTAGAAAAGTTTGATTATGTAAAGTTAAGTGATACTATTGCATCCAAAATGCAAGATGAGTGATATAAAAGTGATGTTTTGATGCATTTTATAAGTTGTTGTGTAAATTACATATTGTTTGTTACTTTTATGTCACAGGAATTTGAGTTCATATAATAATTTTAACTTACCGGAAAAAAAAATCATTTAAATATACATAGAAGATAGAAGGTCACATTTTGGGTCTCCAAAATATAGAACTGTCACTGTGGGGATGGTGGATGGTTTGATTAATTCTGGGTTTTCTAAATTTTTGAAGAAAAAGATTTGATTACTTTTTGTTTAAGAAATCTGTTTGAAAATGGAAGAGGGATGATAGGAGAGAGAGAGGTGGTGTTGTTTTTTTCTCTGGCTCTGAAAAGTCATATATCTAATAAAAGATCACTTTTTCGACCAAAAAAATCACTTTAAATAGAATAAATAATCTTCTATAAATAAATAAATAAAGTGTTGTTAAACGAACCCTAAAATTAACTGACTACACCCTACTACTAATCTATTTATTGAATTACTAATTTACCCTAATATAAAATGACAAAAAAAGATACATTGAATATTGAAACAAAATTAATTTTAATAAGTACACCCTACTCAACATATTGAACCCTAATCAAATTAGAATTCAGAGTCTTATTCCCAACATATTTGACATATTGAAGCTGCCCAACTTATAGAGTTCATAGGCATTGATGAGACGAGGAAGCGTGGATTGAAAAGTTGACTCAATAGTGAAATTAGTGTTGGAATAAGCTGTGATGTTGGTAATGTAGACAGTGGATACGCTTCCGAAAGGAGGGACGATGGTGCCCGAATACGGGTTGCCGTCTACCAATACTTGTAAGGATCTTTTGTCAGTGGATGAATTGAGCGGCCGAATGACTTCAGAGAAGTAGGTGGTCATGTAGATGCGCACTTTTTGATCTTGTGATTGTGGAAGTCAGCTGGTGTCCAGAACTAAGGACCACAGAGTGCCTATATGGCTTTCACTGCATTTTGCAACACAGCTTCTGGAGGATCTTGCTTCCCCTTTCACAATCTCAGTAACTACAAAACCATTTGCCGGAACCCAAATTCGATCATATGCATCATCTGGATACCTAATTCATTAAGGCATATTCATATGACATCCATTAATGCATAGTATACAGCAATACAAGTAATTAATATAAGAAGAAACAGATATATAGCAGCGTACCAAACAGTTTGGTTTGTACCGTCAGTATGCCTATTTGCCAACAGCATAGCGTAATTGGAATCAACATGGCTGTACATTTTGAAATCCAAGCTCCGTAATTCGAGTGCGGATATGAAGGGCAGCTTAGTCAAATTTATATAGGGTGTACTTAGTTAAAATATGGTGTATTTAGTTAATTTTACATGGGTGTATTAGGGATATTTTTGATAATTAAATAGGGTGTACTTAGTTAATTTTACATTTTGATTTAATTATTATGGTGTACTTATATCATAGGGTATACTCAGTTAATTTTAGGGTTCGTTTAACAGCACCCAAAAAAGATAAATAATCTCATTAATATTCACATTCTCATTAAAGTATCCCTCTAAAACTAAAAGCTCACCGTTTAATATTTTCTCCTCCTGTTTTTGCCCTAAAATTTGTGACGCTTCTCTCTTATTTTCCTTCTTATATGTATTACTATTTGTTGAGGCCCAAAAAAATCAAAAGGTAGGCCCAAATGTATTTCTGGCCCAGTGCGATACCTAAGTGAGAAGAAACCCGACTTGGGGATGCGAAGGTTTGTCATGCACGCTCGTGCGAGTCATTACCCACATGTCACACCAAGCAAATATATAACCAGCCATGCTAAAAGTCGTAACAAGCCTTAGAAATGTACCGGCTCTATGAACCCATGCTTATTATCCCGTCAAGCTTCATTTTGACATAAATACGATAAAATTCAAGCACAAGCACGCTAAACAACATGCAATGCCAAGCGGAAAATCCTTATTTCGCACCTAGCCACTATGCAAGCTTAAGTGGGCCCAAGCCACACAAATGTCGGGGCTTCATTGAGTGGGTTGTGGTATGGATGGTTACGAGCATTCACGAGGCCCATTGATGAGCCAAGAAGTGGAAGTTTTGGGCTGCTTGGGAGCCCCAAAACTCGAGCCCATTTCTTGAGCCCAAATATGTGGGTAAGCATGAAAGAGAGAAAAGATAACCCATTACCTTAGAAAATTGGCCCACCATCCTATTAAAATAGCCCATCACTCTAGAAGGTTGGCTCATCCCCTTAGTGGACTAACCCATCACCTTAGGAAGGCCCAAGTAACCAAGAAAAATATCTACAGCACATGGCTAGAGAACAGACCACGATAGAAGCCAACGGATATGCCTATGCGCAGGCTGCTGGGAGGCTCCAGCATGTGGGCAAAACAAACCTCAAGGTAGAACTTTCAAAAAACCATAGGGTATTAGCGCACGTAGGTGGCTAGGAGAAGGGGCACCCTTCAAACCAACGCCATTATCTATTTCTTTCCCCACTAGCTCTTGTCATGGAAGAGGGAAGGAAAGAAGGTGAGATGGTAGCCAAAATAGGAGTTCAACGGCCCAGGCGGCTGTGGAAAGGCCTTAGAGCTCCCAAAAATCTTGTGCTTGTGTGTTTGGACAGAAGAAGATTTCACAAAATAGGATGAATCGAAGGGAGAGAAGAGAAAAGAAAGGGAAGACTTAGCAAAATTAGAGAGAACCCATTAGGGTTTCTTGGGAATGAGGAGCTTCCAGTGACTATAAAAGGGTCATCTCCTATCCATCGAAGCGACACACACCGGAGAGCAAGCATTATCTCTCACATCCAGAGAGTAAGCATTATCTCTCATCCCTCAAACCTCTGCAATTTCAAGCCCCATTCCCCATCACTTCTCATTTTCTCTTATGGTAAATCATTCCAGAGCTTGACAAAGTTTTCATCGAGTGCCGAAAATTACTCAACACACCCATGATACCCCCATCTCTCTCTCTCTTCAACAAACCTCCTTAGAATCACTTCCCCCTTTTCTTTAGAACTCTTGTTTCTCATAGGAACTCACAGCCCACTCTCTCTTTAATGATAAACTCATGACTGCTTTGCTTCCATGCCACAAGCCTCTCATGCCAAGCTAAGAATTTATCTGTAAGCGACTATTGTTTTGTTGGTGAAGATAACCAGGGTGCTTCCTAAGGCTCCACTAACCTTTGAAGCATTCTTGGGGTCTGATTCTTGAACTCGCATACACGTGGGGTAATTTCGCTCATTTGCTACTTACTACGGCTGACCCATTTGTTGTCGCCATAACGAAAAAGCTCCTACACTATCAACCGAAAAATTATAGAGTAGTATGCTATCACCATGTCGTTTGGTGAAATTAGTGTTTTTACCCTTCAGAATTTAAAAAAATAACTAAAACACAGAAAGAAGAAGACTGTAGCTAATGTTGGCAGTGCCCTACCCCTTGCTGCCGCCCCTCCCCTTTCCTTCATCTTTGTTTCTCCTCTCTCTCCATCTGTCCAGCTCTCTCTTGCACCAAGAATCACTTTATTTTATTGTTGGCTTACACTGCATACCAAGAGTTTCTAGGGGATTATTCTTGTACATATTTTTGAACGCGTTTCGGCACTTGGGTCAACTCAAAAATTGCATATGGAGTTTCTCGGATCTTCTCTTGTTAAACCCATGTGGGATTGAGAGCGAAATTGGATAAAGTGAACTTGGAACTGAAGGTTTTGAGGGTGATGAAGGCAACGTAGATGAGAAATTGAAGTTGGAGGGAGGAATAGAAACAGAGAGAAGGGGCGGGGAGGGGACTACGATCAGTATGTGAGCTTGTCGTATAGTCATTTGCTTTTTTTTAGGAAGCTGATTTTCCCACTCCCCTTTTCTCCACTTACAAACCCTTTTGCTTTTTAATGCGTTTTAATCAATTTTGTTCTTTTTTGTTCTTTCTCTTTCCTACTCTACTCTTACTCTACATTAAGGTTTTGATAACTAAAATTAAGAAAATTTAAATAAAACAAAAAACCCCAAAGCCCCAAATTGGATTCATCCAAGTTTGGGATCAAGATGTGCCTCAAATTGATTTATTTACAAGAGCCGAGAATGGAACTTCTACCTTTCCCCACAACGACGACACAATCAGTCCAAAGAAGATAGAAACCCAACAACAACTCTTGAACCCAACTTCCATTGTCAGCAATTTCTTGGCAAGAATTTTTCAATATTTTTTATTTATTTATACTTCATTTATGCGACAAGCTCTTTTTTTTTTTAAGGAGTCGGGTGTGAGTTGCTTGGGTGGAGAGAGAGAGAGAGAGAGAGAGAGAGAGAGAGAGAGAGAGAGAGAGAGAGAGAGAGAGAGAGAGAGAGAGAGAGAGAGAGAGAGAGAGAGAGAGAGCTGCATATATATATTTTTAAAATTTAAGTTAGAATATTTTTTCTCAAAACTTTAATTTTCTTTTTTAAATATATTTTATATTTTATTTAAAGCCATGTGACTCTATATGATTGGATGTGTGGCCCATATGTGTGCCACGTCAGCATTTCAACAGAAAATGTGACGGAAGTTAACGACATGGACCATTTTGATGTGTAGAGGATAACCTTAAGAACCATTAGTGTCACTCAAAAAACCTTAAGGACGAAAAGTGATAATTTCGCAAATCTCAATTACCATTTGTGATAAAAAGCCAAAGAAATAATATAAAAATGAAGTAAAAAGAAATTAATGTTGGATAAGGATAAAATAGGAAAGAAAAAGAATAAAAAAGAACAAAATTGATTAAAAAGTATTAAAAAGCAAAATGGAGTGTAAGTAGAGAAAAGGGGAATGGGGAAATCAGCTCCTTTTTTTATTAATTTTATTCTAAAAGGTAAAATTGGAGGCCAAAGTCCAGTTGAACAAACAGTTTGAGACGACTTTCTTTTAAAAATTCTAATAGTCTTAATGGAATATCACAAGACTTATTTAGATTATTTAAAAGTCTTAATTGAATACCACATGACTTATTTATCCCAAAATAGTCTTTTAAAATCACAATTGAATACAACCCCCTAAGTTTTCTTTTTAAAAAAACACGTGGTAAATTCTGAATAAGAGTATCATAGCTGATGTGTTGATACTGTACCATTTTATAATTCCTCCAATCAACTGCCACACACTATTCCAGTTCCAACTTCCACCGAAATAGATTTCGGTGTTACATCCCCAAGGAAAACCCTAAACCCTTTACTGAACCCTCTTAGCCCTTTGGTTTGGCATCAATGGCAGGAGGCAAAACAAAGAAAGAGAAGGCGAGGCCAGCAGGGCACACGCCCTACCAAAGAGGCATATCGTTCCACACGTCCAAAGGACAGCACATCCTCAAGAATCCGTTACTGGTGGACTCCATAGTCCAGAAGTCAGGGATCAAATCCACCAATGTCATCCTAGAGATTGGTCCTGGCATTGGTATCTCACCAAGAAGCTTCTAGAAATTGGTAAGAGGGTCATCACCATCGAGATTGACGCTCGCATGGTCCTCGAGCTGCATAAACGATTTCAGGGCACTCCTCTCTCCAGCCGCTTGCAGGTACCTCCTTTTTCGTGCTTATTTTCAATATCCAAGCACTTTCTTTTGCTTTGAAAACCCATTATTGAGTAATTGCAATTAGCGTTTCGGTGAATATGATAATTTAGAAAGTGTGAACTATTATGCCATGAAGGAATTCTCAAATTCTGTTGTATGATGTGTGATGCGATGTGCTGTTGATGATTTTCATCGAATACAGATAGAGGATTTGTTTGCTATGTCCACAGGTTATTCAAGGAGATGTGCTAAAGACTGAACTTCCCTATTTTGATATATGCGTGGCAAATATCCCTTGTCAAATCTCATCTCCCCTCACATTCAAGTTATTTAAGCACCAACCTGCTTTCAGATGTGCCATTATAATGTTCCAAAGGGAATTTGCAATGAGACTCGTTGCGCAGCCTAGTCACAAGCTCTACTGTTGTCTTACCGTCAACACGCAGCTCTTGTCTCGGGTCTCCCACCTACTCAAAGTTGGAAGGAACAACTTTCGCCCTCCGCCTAAGGTAGATTCCTCTCTTTCGAATTGAACCCAGGGAACCACCTTTTGAAGTGAACCAAAAGGAGTGGGATGGCTTTTTGCGGATATGTTTCAATAGGAAGAACAAAACGCTTGGCTCAATTTTTTGGCAGAAGAGTGTCATCAATTTGCTAGAGAAGAATTACAAGACCTTGCAGGCGCATAATCTTGCACCAGCCCAACAAGGTGCCTTGGAGGATACTAATGATGTGATGGATTTTTCAGATGAGGACATAGAGATGAATGATGATGGAGTGGATGATGGAATGGAGGTGGAGGATGGTAATGCAGAAGGGGAGGTACTGAATTCAAAAAAAGGTTTTGAGCGTGTTGAAGAAGGCAGGTTTTGAAGGGAGAGGTCCTCGAAGCTCAAATTACAGCAATTCTTGGACCTATGTTCCGAGTTCAACAAGGATGGTATATACTTCTCCTAAATTGGGATCCAAATGTTTTGTCTGTTAAGATTATACCCAACCCAATTTTATTCGGCTTCAAGTCTTTCTCCTGTTTATTTTGGGTTTTAATGTTTTATAATTTAGTTAGGGCTGGTGCAAGATTATAACATCATAATTTGTAACATCATAATCAAGTCGGTATGGTAACCTCCATTCTCAACCATTTTAGAAATATGCTCATCTTAGAGGTTACCTCAGAATGTGGAGAAAGACTTCCATGAAACGGCGATAACATTATTTTGCTATCCTCGGCCAATAACGCTACGACACACATGATAATACTTTGGCATAGCATTATTGGTCAGAGATAGCAACCTTTGCAACTAAGTTTTTCTCATTCTGGCTACTGGAGAAGATGTTTAATATCATCTTATTAACAATAAGTGCTAAGTAAGGCTAATGGAATGGAACAGATCTGAGCTTACCCATGAGAACAGTATTTTTCTTGCACAGCTTTGACTTGCGAAGCATCCGAGTTTTCAGGTTAGTCAACAGACTCACTGTCGCAGTTAAAATCTGTACAAGGGTAAGCCTGCCAATTGCACTTTCAATCGGGAGATAATCTGTAACAGCAAGTGATTTAAGTGAAGTCAAGAGTACAAGGGATATGAAAATGCCCACTAAAACCTAGCCGGAGTCCAGGATTAATCTTGATAATTAATAATTCAATTGGACGGACTGAATTTCAAAAGCTGATAGTTCAAAAAGTAGTTAATGTCAAACTTGAAAACACAAGCACTTCACTTCATATTGCAAAAGTAGCTAATGCTGGGTAATTCCAGATGTAGTTCAAAAGTTGATCTAAGACATCAAAAGGAGCACTCCACAAATAGTTTTGGGGTTTAAACCTGGGCATAGAAAGGCAATCAAGTAAATTTAGTCTTCTTCAACTTGATGGGAGACTTCTCAGGGATTTCACCATCATCTTCCGAGGAGTTTTCAACAAGTTCATCGGGGACGTCATTAGGAACATTATGTCTGGTGATGAAGTCCTTCAATATGTTCATGCTTTCTTCTTTAACGGAAACCACTTGCTCGGAAAGAATGCCCGTGTTTCGATTGACAGAATATGTTTCTGAACCAAGCTGGAATTTCACCTTGACCTGAGGCCTACAAGGAACTGATTCTTGAATTTGAGCCTCCATCAGATACTGCAGCACAATCAATCCAACAAGGAAACAACTAGCTTTTAACCAGTGACACACAGTATGACAGTAGAAAGCATTGACTGAATAGTAATTTCTCTATGGTTTTGTATCCAAATTTGCTTGACATATGGTTAATTACTTCATGGAAGATGCTGGTTGTGTCCAGAAAGATATCCAAGACAAAAAAAAGGTTCTGAAAATCTTGATGACATTCTTAGAAACCAGATGACAAACAAAGGGTTCACCTATGGTTCGTACTATGCTTCAACAATAAGATGACTTCCATAATAACTCACACTTTCAACTGTACTCAATTGTTTTTGCTCTTTTTGCTAGTACCTCTACTCTTAATTAATTACCGTTAGAGGTATCTCAACAGAGCTATCAGCTATCAGCTATGTGCACTACATGACTGCTGACAGCAATAAGAGGATAATTTCAAATTGCAACAATCTAATGATTCTGCTATGTACAATTACAAGTGCGTGTTGGTGAAAGATGATATAAACATATTGATTAATGATTGTTTGGGGTAAATGCCCAATTTAAGCATTAAGATTAGAAGATAAGTCATAAGGTGTTGATGGGATTGGGAGGGGTAAGTTTCCTTCATGGCTAGTCCATCTAGTACATTCAACTTGGACAAAATTTGGAAGTTGGCCTCTATTTCTTTCTTCAACATACCTTCCAGTGAGTTATCAAATACAGTCTCATCCTAGGCAGGTTTATAAGAATCACAGTAGAATTTTTTTCTTTTGTTGTTGCTGTTATTGAGGCGGTGACCCAAAAAGAACTAGAGGACTGACAATATATCAAAATGCCCTTTTTTTTCAGGGTTTAGGGTTTTTCAGTGTCCAACTCCTAATTTTCTCCACACCTCCAAATTTACAGACTAGACCGTTTTCCTTTCCCAGCAATTTTGTAAACTGATAACAACATACCATCCAAACTGATAAAAAGTACATGACATTCCAATTGTAGCCCTATAATCCGGAAGTGAAAGACCTAGTAGTGCCGTGAAGATATAACAAGAAAGTTTCACAAAAATTGATCGCTCTAACAAAATTCATAAGAATGTTTGACTTCATGGATTCGACAATTTTGACATTGGTCGTCCAACGCTGAATCCAGGGTTACTGGGTTTGTATTCCAATGCAGACTTGGAATTTCAAATTCCAAACTTGTTTTAGCTGATTTGTAATTTCAGAACAAAATTTACTTACCCGAGACTTGGTCCTTTCAACCTCAACGGCGACCTCAAGCCTGAAGCTTTTCAAAGGTATGTATGCTTCTCGCCGAAAAGCCCTGACGTTCCTCTCTCTGAAAAGCAAGCCCTAATTTGTAAACTACAGAGGACAGTACCGTAGTTGGTGTTGGTGTACGATAGGGATACAAGTTACAACTTTGCACTCACTGGAGGCTCGTAAACCGTGGTGTCCACCACTGACTGCTGCAAATTTCCTTTGGTTTTTAAGAAAAAGTAAAATAAAATTTGGTAACTTTTAAAATTTTTTTCGGATCCATCCAGGGACACAACAACTATGGTAACCCAATTCCACTAAAATTTGATAACTTCAAAATGTGCATTATACATAATATACCCTATTCGTACAAATACCGTTAATACTTTTCCTTACTCTTTTTTTCTTATGTTAATTACCTTTTTGGTCACTTGAATCAAATTTGGTCATCGTGATTTCAATTTTCTTGATTTCCACCACCACCACCACCTCTTCCTCCTCAACCTCCATCACCTTCACAATCGTTATCCTTACCAGCTCCACCTTTATCACCACTCACACCACCTCACCACAACCTTCACCTCCATCTCTTTCACCACCACATGATTAGTGCATGATACTTTCAACATCATATCTATTTTAGTCATTATTCACATTTACAACAGTTTTATATTAAAATTTAACACTACTATTTGTATTAACAAAGACTTTAAAAATATTGTTTACTAAACATGGAACCGCTTTACTTTACAACTAATTATTTTCAAAGTACAAAGATAAGCAACTTTTTTAAAGTGACAACAATCCCAAACTAGCCCTAGGTACTGTTGGGTAGGTGGGAAAGGGAGGCTGACGGCGGAATAAAGGGAACATGGGGTAGGTTTTTTAAAAAATATTAAATTTTATATTGAAATTAATTATTTTTAACTTAATATTAAATATTTTTAAATTAAAAAAGCTGAGGGAATTGAGGCTTAAGACTTGATTTGTTAATCACTGCAACTACGGTGACGCAATTGGGAAAATTAAAATCACGGTGACCAAATTTGATTTTGAGCCAAACCCAGTGACCAAAAATATAATTAACCTTTTTTTCTTCTAGGTGGTCAAGTGGCTTTTTGTGTAGTGGTTTGAAGTAATTGCTTCCTGCAAGGTTCCGAGTTCGAGTCTCAAGGGGCTTTTGTGTAGGGGCTTTGTAACTCAAGTGGTTAAGAGCATCTACCCCTACACTTGAGATCCTAGGTTCGATTCCCCCTCCAAATATCGTTTGCATTAAAATTTAAAAATTTATAATAAAAAAACTAGTTGGTTAATAAACCTTAATTCATGTTTCACCCACAACCACAACTATATTATAAGACATAAGATTATTTGTATCACATCTCTAATAGAGAGGAAGCTCACTTATATTGTTGGTGGGCCGCGTAACTATATTAGAGCATCCACAATGGACTCCCTAAACCAATTTATAATAAAAAAACTAGTTGGTTAATAAACCTTAATTCATGTTTCACCCACAACCACAACTATATTATAAGACATATAAATAAGATTATTTGTATCACATCTCTAATAGAGAGGAAGCTCACTTATATTGTTGGTGGGCCGCGTAACTATATTAGAGCATCCACAATGGACTCACTAAACCACCTACTTAGCTAAAATTTGAGGAATTTTTTTAAAAAAAAACCCACCTCCAATCATGCTCCATATCCAGCTCATAAAATAGGAGATCTCAAGGAGCTCCTAAATCTGAGGAGAGAGAAAGGACTCCTAGTGACTCCCTATAATTAACCCTAAACCCTAATTCGTGTAGTGTGTGTGAGTTTAGTATGCTATATCCCCTCTCAGTAGGAAAGGTCCTCACAAAAAAATGCCAACTATTTTTTATTGTTGCTTTTGTGTCTACACTTTATTCAAAAATTGAATTAAAAAATATTAAAAACATTTATGACTCTTTAAATTAGGGAGTATGGTTGGAGTTGAAATTTTATAGAGACCTCCTAAAATAGTTTTCTAGTGTTTTTAGCTAAATTTTAACTAAAAAATAAAGAGCATGATTATGGATGCTGATATGAAAATGTCATCCCACTACCTTTAACATTTTGCTTTAAATTTATTTCTACTATCAATGCGTCTCATTATTTCAAGCAAATGTTCCCTTTGGAACGGTTTGTCTATGCGAGCCTCAATCTTCTTTTTTCTTTTAGTAAATTTGGCTTACATCCTTCAAATTCAATTTGCCTTACCTACAACCCTTCACTTTTTGTTCTTATATATAATACCCAATTTGTATAAGTAAAAACCCATGACTAGGATCCAACTCACCAAGTTACCTAATTAAGCATAAAATTTGATTTATTGTACTTTTCAGATTCCAAAAATACCCCCAACTAAGCCATTATTGCATTTTGTATATTAATGTAGAAATCAATATGGAAACAGTTTTAAATTGGATTGTATATAATGACAGACGTTGAATTTGGAAAGATCTCCAAATGATTGTAATGGATGTCGGAATTAATTTGGAAACATTTTTTAAATTTAACAATAAATTCAGATTTAGGTAATTGGTTTGTTTAATAAAAATGTTTATGTTATTTTCTTTTAATGAATTATACATGACTAATAATCTACTTTATAATTGTTTATGAATAATACTGTACATACTAATTATGTTGAAAAAATAATATACCTATTACTTGTTTAATGAAAAATAACTAATAACGTTTTTATTGTTTTTTTTATGAAAAATAATTTACCTAGCATGAAAAGTGTACTCTTTTTGTAATTTATAAAAAGTGTACATAATTATCTATTCCAATATACCTACATTATACGACATCCAATATACCTACATTAATTTTAAAGAACTTATGATTAGGATTTAGGTATTATATGGCATCCAATATACCTACCATTTGAATAATATACCTACTACGAAATATGTATAGGTAAATTATTATATGTAATTATGGTTTATATGTATAGCTATGTATACATATTATTTATGAACGAAGATATATTATATGTATTATGAGAATGTTTTGATTTTTTGAGTCCAACAACACCATAATAATGGAAAGGCTAGATATTAGGGATTGTTTAGGAAAAATCGTTGGATAACAAAAATGGCATGGTTTTGTAAATAAGTAATAAGAAATGGACAACGTTTATCCTTCATGGCATCCGTTTTCAAAATTGGGTTTTGGTTGGAAGTAAATATGTAGATGAATTTTTGTATAGACTGTTAGAGTTGCAAGGGCTTATTACATAATGACCTTTTTTCTTTCCTCGCCTGGTGCATGACCAGTTAATGGAATGATGGGAATGTGAACATTGTAAGGTTCTTCCTCTTTCCTTATTTGCATTGTTGCTTCAAACCCATCCATTTCTCGGCATCTGTTTTAGGGAAACCAAAATACGCAGTCTTTAATTCTCAACTCGAAAGCAATAGGATTGATTCAACGGATCAATGAATTGAAGAGTAAATAAAGCACTTCCAAATGACACTAATATATTAGGTGCGGGGTATCTGGTAAGTGAGGAGTACGGAAATGAATCATACATATATGTATACTATAGTAGCTAGTTACTATAAGCTTGTATAGGACATCACAGTCATTGAATCAATCTTGAACTCATGTTTGCAAACATAGAGATTAATATCAACTTGTCCAAGTAAACTCATACATATGTGAATAAAGAATCCTTATGAGTTTAGGAATCCTAATCCTATTAATATACGTAAGTGTACAGATGCGAGGTGTACAAGTTATATTCTAATTGGGATTCTAATGGGAGAATCCAATGATTTCCACCAGCGAACAAGTATTAATACAGAGGTCCTGCCTTCGCAAGCATACACACCAAAATAGTACTCGAGCCCCATTGAGAGTTGGTGATCTAGAGCTTGCAGAAGATAGAAGATCTTTGTGTACCAGAGTTAGTTTTTTCCGCATGTTAGTGCTTAATGAGTTAGAGCTTAAGTCTTTATTTGGATCTACATGTGGTATCAGAGCCTCGTTGCTCAAACTCCTTAATGCCTAACAACTAAAATTGAATTGTTATATGTTGCATAGAGTTTTTGTTGTTATAACTATTTTCTGCAGGCCCTAAAAGTAAAGGCTCTATCGACAGTTCATAAAGAAGATGTTACAACCACCAAAACAGCCAAAGCGGTTTTGATGGTCATTACACCTTTAACGATCAAAGTAAATCGATAGTAGGTGGCATCATGAGTTGGAACACATGGCATAAGCTCATCCCAAAGGAGTTCTGTGCTATGTTTTTGTCTTATGATGGCATGGAATAATACACGATATTATGAAAAATCGACAAAGCTTATCTTACCTAAAGGTCTGAAAGTTTTGATAAAGGCAATTTTCATAATTTTGTGTTTTAGTTTCATGATCAAGATATGCATATCATAAATCCACCCAAAGGAGGATATTCGGTGTGCATACAGTAAGGGGATAAAGTTATATTTAATAAATGTTTATTTTTCTGCAGTCATGATCAATTCTTATAACTCACATGCAATCGAACCTCTAACTGGGATCAACTACAAGAAGTGGAAGCAAGATGTTGAAATTGTGTTGGGAGTGATGGACTTGGATCTAGCACTAAGGGATGATGAACCTCAGAGGGAGCAAGCGCTTCTCAAAGGTCTAAATATGAGAAGTGGCAAAAGGCAAATAGGATTTCTTTGATGATCATCAAAAAGGCCATAACAGATTATGTGCGTGGAGGCATTCCAAATTGCAAGACTGCTAAAGAATATTTGGCAGCCATAGAAGAAAGATACCATGAGTCTGAGAAGGCTGAAACAGGAGTGTTAATGCATTCATTGACAACTATAAGGTTCGATGGCGGTGAAAGTATACGTGAGCATATTTTAACCATGATAGATCCGCCAAAGAAACTGAAAAATCTTGAGGTACCTATCCTTTGTGCATCTTGCTCTTGAATCTTTACCGGCTGAATTTACCAATATGAGAGATAATTATATTACTCAAAGAGAGAAGTGGAGTCTGAATGAACTCATAGCTATATGTGTTCAACAAGAAGCTAGAATCAAGCGTGAGAAATCTGTGAATGTTGTCAACTTGGTGACTAAGGATGAGCCTAAAACAAAATCTGTCATGCCTGTCAAGAAAGAAAGTTCCAAACATGCTCACCACCCTAAAAAGACTAATCACCTTAAGGTTAATAAGACTGATAGCAATGAGTGTTTTTTCTGTAAAAGAAAAAGCACATGAAGAGGGATTGTCACAAATACAAGCGTTGGCTTGACATGCAAATAACTAAAGGTAACCAACAAGCCTTTGTCTGTTTTGAGTCAAATCTAGTTAATGTCCCTTCCTCTTCTTGGTGGCTTGACACTGGATCATCTATCTATATCTCTAATTCCTTGCAGGGCTTCGTAAAAAAGAGGACACCAAATAAAGATGAAATCCATGTTTTCGCAGGAGATGGAACCAAAGTTGAAGTCAAAGCCTTAGGAGTCGTCAAGCTGCAACTAGGATCAAGTCATTGCTTAGAATTAGTTGATGTCGTCTATGTACCTTCCATGAGAAGGAACTTAATTTCAGTTTCCAAATTAGTTTTGTCTGGTTATGTTTTTGAATTCAATAAAAGTGGCTTCAATTTGTTCGAAAACTCTGTTCTTGTTGGCAATGGCATTCTAAATCATGGCTTGTTTAGTTTAAATACCATCTCTTCCAATTCAAATATAGCTCTTAATGTTGAAACTGACTCAAAACAGACCAACTCCTCTAAACTTTGGCACCACAGATTAGGACATATATCAAAAGAGAGAATGCAAAGACTCATTAAAGATCAGATTCTTCCCACCTTAGACTTTAAGGATTTTGATGTTTGTGTAAATTGCATCAAATGGAAATTAACGAAATCTAGAAAGAAAGGATCAACTAGAAGTTCTCAACTCTTAGAGATCATACATACAGACATTTGTGGTCTTTTTCCTGTCCAAACTCTTAAAGGTCATACGTACTTTATAACCTTCATAGATGACTTCTCTAGGTATTCTTATCTCTATTTGATCTCTGAAAAATCTAGTGCCCTAGAAGTGTTTAAAATCTTTAAAACAGAAGTAGAAAACCAATTGGACTTAAAGATAAAGGTGGTTAGGTCTGATAGGGATGGTGAGTACTATTGAAAATATGACCAAACAGGTAGACATCTCGGCCCCTTTGCAAAATTCCTCCAAGATTGTGGCATAATGGCTCAATATACAACACCAGGAACACCGGAACAAAATGCTGTAGCAGAAAGACGGAATTGAACTCTCAAGGATATGGTTAGGTCTGATATGGAGAGATGCACTCATGACAGAAAATTACATCTTAAATCGAGTTCCTAGCAAGGCCGTCCCTAAAACACCATATGAGTTGTGGACTACAAGAAAGCCAAGTTTGAAACACATGCATATTTGGGGATGCAAGGTAGAAGCTAAGGTATACAACCCTCAAGAAAAGAAGTTAGATCCCAAAACAATTAGTTGCCACTTTATTGGCTATCCAGAGAGATCAAAGAGGTATAGGTTTTACTGTCCAGATTATACTACAAGAATTATTGAGACTGGAAGGGCAATATTTTTGGAGCAAGTAGATGCAGCAAACAAAGAATCAGATTTTATGTTTGAAGAGTTAGGTGAAGTGGCAGCAGAACCAGCTCAAACCAATAAACCAATAAATGTGCTGCAAGTTAATAACCAAGAAGACAATGAAGAAATTGGGATGGATTGGGATTATGAATTAGAAGATCAGCAACGTGCAAATCCATAAAATGAAGATGAAGGCAGCAATATGAATCCAGCAAATAATGTTCAAACACAAGCTGCACAAGTTCTAGTAAAAAGATCACAAAGAAATAAAAGGCCGGCTATATCTCAGGACTATGTAGTCTATCTCCAAGAGGCTGAGTTCATGGGAATAGATTTTGAGGATCCCTTGATGTACAAAGAAGCAATGCAAAGTTCAGAAGCTGATAAGTGGATGGATGCAATGCAAAGTGAGCTGGGTTCAATGAAAGATAATGGCATATGGGAGTTAGTAGAACCTGCAAGTGGAATAAAACCAATAAGTTGTAAGTGGGTGTTCAAAACAAAGAAGGATTCAAAGGGAAACATAGAAAGATACAAGGCAAGGTTGGTGGCAAAAGGATTCACCCAAAAGGAAGGGATAGATTATCATGAGACTTTTTCACCGGTCTCAACCAAGGATGCATTTAGAGTGATCATGGCATTGACAGCTCATTTTGTCTTATTTCTACACCAAATGGACGTCAAGACAGCCTTCCTTAATGGGGAGTTAAATGAGGAAATTTATATGACACAACCAGAGGGCTTTAACCAAGAAGGGGGAAAACATTTAGTTTGTAAACTGAAGAAATCAATTTACGGTTTAAAGCAAGCATCTAGGCAGTGGTATTTAAAGTTTGATCAAGTTGTCACATACCAAGGCTTCATGGAAAATCCAGTAAATGAGTGCATATATTTGAAGTTTAATGGGAGCAAGTTTATCTTTCTAGTTCTATATGTGGATGATATTCTCTTGGCAAGCAACAGTCAAACCCTTTTATATGATACAAAACAGTTCTTGTCGTCAAACTTTGAGATGAAAGATATGGGAGAAGCTTCTTATGTGCTTGGGGTGGAAATTCACAGAGATAGAGCTAAAAGAATGCTTGGTTTATCTCAGAAAGGATACATAGAGAAAGTACTTAAGAGATTTAACATGTCAGAATGTGCAAATTGAGAAGTACCTATCTCGAAAGGGGATAAATTAAATAGAGAACAAAGTCCAAAGAATGAGATAGAAAAAGATGAGATGAAGAACAAACCTTATGCCTCACTTGTTGGCAGCTTGATGTATGCACAAGTGTACACCAGACTGCACATAGCTTTTGTTTTGAGTGTGTTGGGCAGATTTCAGTCAAATCCAAGCACTTCTCATTGGATTGCAGCAAAGAAAGTGTTGCGTTACTTGCAGAAAACAAAAGGGCACATGCTTGTGTACAAAAGTGGGAGTGAACTGAATCTAGTAGGATATTGTGATTTTGATTTTGCAGGGTGTCCAGGCAATCTCAAGTCAACTTCAGGTTTTGTTTTCCTACTAGCAAGTGGAGCTATTTCTTGGAAAAGTGTCAAGCAAAGTACTATGGCAGCATCTACAATGCAAGCTGAATTTGTAGCTTGCTATGAAGCCACCATTCAAGCAGCATGGTTGAAGAGTTTTATTACTGGTCTACATGTGGTGGATTCTATTTCAAGGCCTATACAAATCTATTGTGATAACAGTGGTGCAGTTTTCTACTCAAGGAATAACAAAAGGTCAGCTGGCACTAAGCATTTGGAAATCAAGTTTCTTCTAGTGAGAGAAAAGATCAAGTAGGGTCATACTAGAATTGACCACATTGGCACACATTCAATGATAGCAGATCTTCTCAATAAAGCAATTCCAAATTGTGTTTTCAAGCAGCATGTGAAGAGCATGGAAGTTTTATCAGGTTTTGATGATGAAGTCTAGTGGGAGTTCTTAATTCAGTTTCGTTTATTAATTAATTTTTTTTCTCCAGTTTAAAGCTTTGTTCATGGCTATACATTAAGGTAGTTTTTACAAACAGTAAGTTCTTTTATTATTGCATTTATAGTTGCTACAGTTTTATTAAGGATATGCAATATTCAGTTGAGACTATGTTATGTTTCAATTAAAGTTTTTTGTTTCAGATGCAACAATTGAGGGCTTCATTTTGAAGCATAAAGAGGGCCTGATATGCTTATATGTTCATGATTCACATTTTAGGGTCATATGGCATATCAGTTAACTTATGTCTTGATGGTGCTTCATGTGTTTAGGAATTCTGTACATGTAATTCTGGAAACCATGTTTGATTGTTTAAAAGCATGAGTTTCTTTAGTTCTGTATGGATATTTCTTCTTGACAGAAGCTTGAGATTAGGATTGAGTTTTGGTTTGATCTCATGGTGCCTAAAGTATGTTTGCTGTGGATACAATGGTTCAATACAGGATTCAATGTTTGTGTGTCCTAGTGGGAGAATGTAAGCTTGTATAGGACATCACAGTCATTGAATCAATCATGAACTCTTGTTTGCAAACATAGAGATTAATACCAACTTTTCCAGTAAACTCATATAGATGTGAATAAAGAATCCTTATGAGTTAAGGAATCCTAATCCTATTAATATTGACCTAAGTGTACAGATGCTAGGTGTACAAGTTATATTCTAATTGGGTTTATAATGGGAGAATCCAGTCAGATTTCCACCAGCGAACAAGTATTAATACAGAGGTCCCTGCCTTCACAAGCGTACGCACCAAAATAGTACTCGAGCCCCATTGAGAGTTAGTGATCTAGAGCTTGCAGAAGATAGAAGATCTTTGTGTACCAGAGTTAGTTTTTTCCGCAGGTTAGTGCTTAATGAGTTAGAGCTTCAGTCTTTATTTGGATCTACAGTTACCTCACAGTCCATTAGTATATAATTGCATCTATGTTTTCCTTGATTAACGAGAGCATTGCGAACAAGCTCCATAGTTGCACCTAGCCGTGATAGATTAACCATAGCTAGCTTGCGGTTCACTTCCCAATCTTCAACAACCAAAAATTTCTTCCCACTCAGGGGTCTGCTCTGATTGCCATGTTTATGATCTTACGTTTGATCTCCATCATGTGGAACTGGAACTGGAATTGGAACTGAGGGGTGGTCATTAAGTATTAGTACTGGTGAGTTTCTTCATGTGGAGTGATATATTGATATTTTACCTATATATTATACCTCTTTTACTTGTTATATTGCTATGATTTTGAGTTAAATTGTTGGTTTTAATTATTTTGTGAGTATTTTGAAGGAATTAAACCTATGAGCAATTTGGAGCTTAAATGGGAAATTGGAGTTCCTTAATTATATTGCCATGCCGACCAAGGAGTCCAAGTCAAGATAGGAGTCCAAGCCAAGCAATTTCTTGTTTTGACCAAGTCCCACGTGATCTATTATTAGAGTTAGGATTTCTTATTAATTGCCAACTAGACTAGGAAGTTAGGGGTTTTACAGGGAGGTTAATAACGTTGGCTTTGGGGGAGAGTTGACAAACCACAAAAACACGGAGAGAATCTTCTAAGGGCTAGTACACTACTTGGAGCCTGGGTGCTGTGGAGTTCTTGAAGAATTCTAAAGTGTTAGCGTGGAGGAGAGATCAAATCTTTAATTGGGTTTTTTCCATGACACTATTTATCATGGTTTGTATTAAAGTTGTCATGAACTAATTCCTTTTAGTTAATGTTAATTCCTAGTATTTTTCCATGTTGAGTATCTATTACTATGCTTAATGCGTTGAATGTTTGGCCAACATTTAATTGTTTTGATGCTAAATTGACGATAGGGATATCAAATTTGGAGGTTGCTTCTTGTAATAGATGTCATGGGTTACATGATTAGACATGGATGTTTGTCATGACTTATGTGGTTGTTTTACAAGTTTTCCAAGGAACTTAATGGGTTCTTATTATCTTAATTCCATTATTAGGGATAGAGTGGGTTGGTAATAACAATAAGAATACTTTTGGTATAACTAGGGATGGAGTACCAAATAAAGTAGGGAAAATTGACTGTCAACATGAAGAATAATTATGATTAACATGCTAAGGGAATTGGGTAGAACTGGCTATGGTGAAATCGGAACCCTAGTGCTCATACCATTAGTGTTTGCCAAATTTTATTATTGTTCCTGTTATTTAATTATTGTTAATTGCTTACGTAATTCAAATCAAAGCCTCACTATTCGAACATCCATATAAAGTTTAGCATTAATCATAATCAGTACTCATTTAATTAGTCTTAGTCTCTGCAGAACGACTCACTTACCACTACACTATTTTGCTACGATTTTGTGCTCTACAATTTCATTAACAATTTTGGCGCCGTTGACGGGGACTAAACTAATCTTAATTGATATTGATATATTTTGGTATGAATTTTGGAATATTTTTTTTAAATTGTATTTTTTTCTATAGGTACGCTTATTGCATAAGTTTTGGAAGACGTTCGCATACATCTAATCTTATACCTTTAGACCCTGAAATCAAATAGACGTTTCACAAGTGCAATTGAGTTAACTAAGAAAGACCCCAGCAAAACCCAACAGAACTAGCCACCATAACTGAGGAGCAAAGGCCGCTTAGAGATTTTGCTACTCCCACCGCCGCATCATCGAGCATTCATCACCCCACAATCGATGCCAACAATTTCGAAATTAAGTCGGCGATCCTGAGCATGATCCAACACAATTCTATGGCCTTCCTCACGAGGACCCATACACACATATTTCGAATTTTTTGGAGATATGCGATACATTCAAGATTAATGGAGCTTCTAGCGATGCCATTCGCCTTAAGCTTTTTCCATTCTCACTGAAGGAGAAAGCAAAATCATGGGAGACACTGTATGAAGCTTGGGAAAGATACAAGGAGTTGCTTCGCAAATGCCCACATCATGAGCTATGAAAGCGGATGCAAGTCCAATAATTTTACAATGGGCTAAGCAATACAAGCAGAACTCTCATTGATGCCGCAACTGAAGGAGCCTTGATGACCAAAACGCAGGATGAAGCATACGAATTGCTTGAGACCATAGCATCCAATAGCTATCATCGGCCTAGTGAATGAGCAATGCCTAAGAAAGCCGGAGTTCATGATGTCAACGCAATAACTGCATTAACTGCACAACTTTCTACTCTCTCTAAACAACTTGGTTCATTAAATGTCAATGATATTCAAACCCGTAATGTTATTTGTGAATTTTGTGCAGGAACTCACTCTAGTGTTGATTGCAAAATTACGAATCCATTTTCTGCACCCGAGCAAGTAAACCAAGTCGGATATTTCAATTGTCAAGGGAATAATCCATATTCTAACACCAACAACCTTGGATGGAAAAATCACCATAACTTCTCATGGAGTAATAACCAAAATGTACAAGGACCTTCACCTGGATTTCCACCTCAAGAGAAAAAGGTTGGGTTAGAAGACATAATCACTCAACTTGCTAGAAATATGAACACTCTCTCAAATAACACCAATCAATTTATGAGCAAGACCGAGACCACATTGCAAAATCAAGCGGCTTCTATAAGAAATTTGGAAGCTCAAATGGGTCAATTAGCTCAAGTTTTGACGGGGAGAGAGTCGGGTACATTGCCAAGCCAAACTGAAGTTAATCCAAAAAATCAAGAACATGTGATGGCAATTACATTGCAAAATGGATGACCAATCAAGACAGCCGTTGATTTGGAGCAAGAGCAAGCTAGAGAGCTTGCTACGGCAAGCAAGGAGAAGCAGAAGAAAATTCCATAAGCTACCAATGCCTTTCCAGCACGTGCCAAGCAAAATGGCTCAACTCCTGCATGCCAACTGAGAACCAATTCCGAGCCCAATCCTTATGCGCTTGCAATTCCATTCCTGCAGCGCTTTCGAAGAAATAAAATGGATGTGCAATTTTTGAAATTTCTTGATATCTTTAAGAAATTACAAATAAATATTCCTTTTGCCGATGCTTTGGAGCAAATGCTGAGTTATGCCAAATTCATGAGGATATTCTAACAAAGAAGCGGAAATTGGGTGAACATGAGATTGGTGAAATTATCCGAAGAATGCAGTGCTATTTTGCAAAGGAAACTACCACCTAAGCTAAAGGATCCAGGGAGTTTTACTATACCTTGCACTATTGGAACCACTTACTTTGAAAAAGCTTTATGTGATTTAGGTTCTAGTATTAATCTAATGCCTCTGTCTATTGCTAAACATATTGGGTGGGGAAGATTAACCCAACCAATGTTTCTTTGCAAATGGCGGATATGTCTGTCACATATCCCAGAGGCATAATTGAGGATGTTTTAGTTTAAGTCAATAAGTTTATCTTTCCAGTTGATTTTCTGATTTTGGATATGGAAGAAAATGCTGAAACTCCTATTATTTTGGGCCACCCCTTTTTAAGTACCGGGAGGACATTGATTGATGTGAACAAAGGTCTCTTGATTTTGCGAGTAGCAGATGAGCATGCGGCTTTCAACGTTTTTGAAGCATTAAAGTACCCAGTGGCCTCAAACTTTTGTTTTCTGGTGGACGAAGTAGAAAACACTGTCTCTGAGAAATTTAAAGCAGAAACTCCAGAGATGAAGCCACGCCCTACTAAAAGGTGGCATGAATTTGAAGAGCTAGGAGGCAATCCTTCAAACCACAGCCTAGTGAATATGGCGAAAAAAGCAATGTGTTCAAAGTACATAGAGTAGGGTTGAATCCGTACTTGGAAGTCAATTTTGATAAACAAAGGACTCCCATTCCTCTGCGTGATCTAGGGTGATTGCCTCTGACAGTCAAGCTCGGGGACTATAAACTAAGCGCTTGTTGGGAGGCAACCCAACTTGGTATTTTCGTTCCTTTCTACTTTTCTTTTTCTTTTGTTTTATTGTTTCATGCTTACCCTACTTATATTCTTTACACATTGGGGACAATGTTTAGCTTAGGTTTGGGGGTAGGGATTTTTGTTTTTGTTTTTTGTTTTTCATGTATGTTTTTTAGGCTGTCATACGTCATGTTTCTTTTCGCAATATACTGTACCAATTGGTGCATAATTTGAGGATTTGGGTCCTGAGACCTTCTTGAATTTTTCGTGATGAATCTAACTATATAAAGAACATCAAAATCTGATTTTTCGTTAGAAAGTTAGAGCTGTTTTTGTGCACATAGGTCATAAACTGAAAAATTCCTGCGGGTTCTGCACATGGTCTAACTGACGGGTTGATTTGTGATTTTTTCTATGCTGAATTTCAGGTTTTGGTCTGTATGAAAGTTTTGGGTTTTTCTGTCTAGTTTCTAAATATATATGGCTCATTAAATTCCGTTCTGTATTTTGGGAGAATTTTTTCAAAAACTAAGCAAAGGTCAGAACTGGAAGATATTGCGAATTTGGAAATGTGTTTTTGTGTTAAAGTGCTACTTTCTCTTACTAATGATAATGAATATGCTTTGCTTGGTCATTATTTCTTTACTAAAGTTTTGCCATGAAGATTTATGCACCACAAATTTTTGCACTTCACTTTGCCATACTTAGAGCATTTTGGTAAACAAGGTAGCCATCCTTGGATGATTGGGGAGAAATAGTGGAGACTACCCTTGTGAGATTCTTGAGCCGAACTGCCTATCCTAGAGAGTGTTTGGGAATTCTATCATTATTTCTTTCCTTTCAAGTTTTAATTGATCTCCTTTAGTTTTTTTTGAATTGGATACTAAGAACTGCACTCTACTTTGTAGGAATCATTTCAATACTTTCACTTTTGGGTTGGATGGACCTCGAGAAATGAAATTAGGCTATGCAATAAGCCTAATGTCCTACCTATTGTGTGTGCTATCAACCCGTTGAAGCTAAACACTTAGCCGTTTCTTTCATCACCCACATTATTCCTTACCCTTTTCATCATATTTTTTGCCATACCCTATAGCTTGGGAGATGTCATGGCAAGTAAAGACAATGATGAATGTTGAGCTCTACATCAACAAAAGAGGTGGCGTGTACCGAGGAAATATGTGCTGAAAGTTTATTCTTCAAAAAAAAAGAAAAAGAGATGCATTCAAAGTTAAAGTCAAGAATAAAGCATATCAAAAAATCCTGGACGCCTTTGTGCAGTACATTTGAAGAGCCAAGCTGTGTAACAAGATAAATGCTTGGTATATCTCAAGTTCTAGTATTCCCTATCATTTCTTTCATAACCCATAACCTAGCCTTATATTACAACCATAGTAAAAACCTAACGGATCTTTGGGGACGTCTTACTCGGAAGTGGAGGTATGTACTCTATCCAAGTTCTTAGTATTTGATTTCCTTTCCATGAGATCTATTTCCAGAAATTGTCTTTATTCAACTTGGATGCATATGTGTCTTATATTTGGATTTCTTTACCTAACTTCATTCACATATGCGGGGTAAGAGTGTAACCCTAGGTTTTGTGTGAAAATTGAGTGTTATACAGTGAGGCCTAGAATTGAGGCGAATTTGTACACACACCGAGTGTGGTTATCTTTAAGTTAGAATGCTTGGAGTATTGGCTTTACACTTTGATGCATTTTATTTGTAATGGCATGGCTTTAGTTCTGGAATTGTGATTTTAGCATTCATTTGTTATTATTAGTTTGTTGGAAGTACTGCTTTAACTATTTGTTTTGCAAGGAAAATTTGTGGGTATCGTGACTGGTAAACCCTTAGGAGACACAACTCCTCCTACTAGGGACACCTAGAGGTTTAAAAGCTTGTGGCACATGCTAAGTGTCATCGAGATTACCTGCGAAAGTGGTTTAGTTTAGTTTGTTTGTTTTAATTTATTTTTATTTTCCGTTTTGCTCGAGGACTAGCAAAAGATAGGTTTGGGGATATTTGATATATTGATATTTTACCTATATATTATACCTCTTTTACTTGTTATATTGCTATGATTTTGAGTTAAATTGTTGGTTTTAATTATTTTGTGAGTATTTTGAAGGAATTAAACCTAGGAGCAATTTGGAGTTTAAATGGGAAATTGGAGTTCCTTAATTATATTGCCCAGCCGACCAAGGAGTCCAAGCCAAGCAATTTCTTGTTTTGACCAAGTCCCACGTGATCTATTATTAGAGTTAGGATTTCTTATTAATTGCCAACTAGACTAGGAAGTTAGGGGGGTTTTAAAGGGAGGTTAATAACGTTGGCTTTGGGGGAGAGTTGACAAACCACAAAAACACGGAGAGAATCTTCTGAGGGCTAGTACACTACTTGGAGCCTCGGTGCTGTGGAGTTCTTGAAGAATTCTAAAATGTTAGCGTGGAGGAGGGATCAAATCTTCAATTGGGTTTTTCTATGACACTATTTATCATGGTTTTTATTAAAGTTGTCGTGAACTAATTCCTTTTAGTCAATGTTAATTCCTAGTATTTTTCCATGTTGAGTATCTTTTACTATGCTTAATGCATTGAATGTTTGGCCAACCAAACAACCCTGCACCGATTGCAATTACTACCTATTCCGAGTAAGGCTCATTTTGAATTCATTCACAATCTTACATAGTTCCAGAAATGGTCCAGCTGTAGCATCAATTACTAATAATGCAAAGACTGATGTGCCACGAAGATTAGTCTTCTTAAGGAGAGACAATATGTTGTTGTTTTCGGTTTCATCTATGGAGCTGATCAAAGGCACTTCCTTTGCTCTGTTCTTGGGGTTGCGTGTCAAGCAATCTTGCAAACCCAACTCGGATATTCCTGAAGAACTATGATGACGAGAATGGTACCCCTTATGTCTTATTTTCTCTAGAGTATGAGGAAGTTGCTCTCAATGTTCTGCCACCAATACTCTTATCTCAAGGTTCTCCAAGAACTTTTGTGGAATTCTCCCGCGCTCCTTATTCTTAATCAACAGTACGACAAAGGATCCTGATCCCTCAATTCTAGGACTTGGGATTCGAATGTTCAATCTGGGGCTTGGTGCGTGAATGCTTAGCCCGGAAGTACTAGGAGTGTGAGTGGCTGCCATCCCCAAATGTAGATTTGACCTGTCATCATAAGTACTTGGGCCAAATCCCATTTCAATGTCCTCTTAATTTGTGTTATCTTTAAAGACAATCTCACATGCAGTAGATACCGTTAGGAGAACATTAAACCTGAAGTATGTCCCTCTTTCCCCAATCTCCTTGTCCACAATTCGTATTTCTCCATGCATCAAACGTACCTATAGTGCAAAATTTACAAGTAGATGTATATCAAGCATGTGAGCAGGCATGAATATTCCAAAAATCAGTCCGTTTAACCAAGTAATAAACACACAAACACAAAAATGTAAAGGCATGTTTCCAAGTAAAAGAAAAGTATATAAAATTGATGTTGATTGCTTACAACAATACCAAGTCCTTTGCCGGTACCTCCTTCTCCAAGAGCTGTTTCTTTGACTTGGACATAGTTTTCAAATACTGATATTTGCTTTTCCTTAGGAATTCCCTTCCCTGTATCATCCATCTCAAATACAAATTCCAAAGAATTTGAATCATTTTGGACCCCATTCATTGTTTCCCTGTCAGCTTTTGCTTTGATGTTCTTGTTAAAAAAGCACAACAATTGTCTCATAACACCAATGTTCTTGTCAGAAGCAACTATGGAGTTTCTTAAAACTGGGTTTTTCCACCCAAGCACGGACTGCTACATGTCCTTCCGAAGTAAATATAAAGGAGCTTATTAAGTTGCAAATATTTGCTTAAGTCTTCCCATGTCACCTTTCACTCTCGAAAACTTTATAACAGAGCCATCATGAGGACCCAACGCCACATCTATGCCTTTCCTTAAACCCACAGGATGATACAAATCGACCACATCTTCAAGAAGCTGGGCCACCTCAAATTCCTCTTCTTCCAGTTGCATTTTGCCCGCTTCAATTTTACTTGTATCAAGAATAGAGTTCAATATGCCTACCAAGTAGTTACATATATTTAGCATTATTTACATGTTATTGAGTTATAGCCAGAGAAAATCATATGCATCATGCATGAACAGTTACATATACTACTATTAGTTGAGGTTAATGGATCATTGAGACTACTTATAATTACCTAACAGGTCCTTTGTACAAGAATCCATTTGTCTTAAATTTGTTTCTAATTCAGAACTTGGGGCAACTTCATCGTAAGATATCTCGATCAAACTGGTAATTCCGGCTAGAGCAGCACGAACATCATGGCTTGCAGTAGCAAATGCAAGACTTTTATTCATACTCTCTCTCTGCTTGTTGCCTCCATTTGCTTTATCAGTGTGACACAAAGATGCATCTCTCGTCTCCCCGCACTAAGCATTAGGAAAATATAGCTGAATATGAAGACAACAATAATAACAATCAATACAATAAGGAGGATGAGTGCCACTTCGCAATTCTTATGAACAAGGCCGGTCAATAAACTTTGCAGGAAAGCCATTAGTACATAAACCTGAAACTCAAAAAGTATATACAAATCAAGTGATACATCTGAAGTACAAACATCTGAACTAATTATAACACCAAATAGGACAAAATAGGCAAATAAGATACAAGTGCACAAACTATAATAATATAAAACAGAAACTGTGGCTTTTCAACCCAACAAGTTGCTGATGCATGCTAAAAGTTCGGCAGCCAAGTATAACCAGGATGCCTCCTATGCCATCTTTGAGGCCAAGTATAATGGATCGTCATGAAGTAACTCACATTCATGGACCACCATTATCAATAGGATCTCTTCTCTGTACCCTTTTCTTCACCATCTCAGCCCACCTTGCAACGACATTGGAGACTTCAAATTTACCAGCAAACTTCATCTTTTGAGCAAGCTCCTCAAAAATGTCAGGTTTCCCAGCTCTGGAGAAGTCGGCTGCAAACTTGTTGAAATCAAGCTGAGGAGGTTTCATTCCTCTCTCTATCATTTCCTCTAGATATTTACAGGCCTCCCTGATCTTCCCTGACTAATGAGACCTCCAATGAGAACAGTGTATGAGTTATCATCAGGGCAACACCCCTTCTGAATCATCTCATCCCATACAGCACAACCCATATCATAATTTCTCATCTGAAAATAAGACTTCATGATCATGTTATAAGTGTGTATCGATGGCTCAATGCCATTTTGAATCATCTTCTTGTATATCCTCACTGCATCATCTGGCCTTCTCTGCTGCCTTGTCATCAATTTTATCAAGGCATTGTAAGTCTTCCCATCAGGAGTGCAACCGTTTTCCTTCATCTCTTTCAAAAATTCATAGACCATTTCCATATTCTTTTGATGTCCAAACCCTGTGATTAGGCATGTGTAAACCACAGCATCTGGCTGGCACCCAGATCCACGCATTTCATAAAAAGAGTCAACTGCTTCTTTCATCTTCTTTTGCTTGCAGAAATCGTGAATTATAATACTATAGCTTCTAACGTTGGGTGACGGACCCTTGGCTTTCATGACCTCAAACAACTTGATAGCATCAGACCTCTTGTGACCCCTCAACAACCCTCCAAGCATGGTATTATACACAACAATATCAGGCTTAAATCCTTTGTCAATCATCTCATTCCACACTCTCCCTGCCTCCATTAAATTCTTCGAGCTGCACCATCCGTTGAGCAGTAGTGTGTAAGTTTGTAAATTTGGTGTAAACCTCCCTTTCAACTTCTCGAAAAGCAATTGCATTTCTTTTCCCAGCTTTGCCTTTCCAAGAGTATCAAGGAAGCAATTAATAGTATTGACATCAACTTTACACTTGTACAACTTCATCAGCTCAAAAATGCCAACAGCTTTCTTCCTCTCTTTGGCAGCAGCAAAAGCCTTAAAAGCAATTACAAATGTTTCAATTGTCAAAAGTTCTTTCGCTCCCATTTCTTCAAGCAGGGACACCATGGTCTCAAACTGTCTAGTCTTTCCTAAAATGCTCATCATCGAATTATAAGTCCTCGAATCATGGGCAAACCCTGGCTTCTGCCCCGCCCAACAGAAAAATCGAAAGGCGGGCTTTCTAGCATGCTGGAAGCGTATCAACACGGCCACAACCAAATCATGCGACAAATGAATGCCACATTCATCAAGAACCGCCTCCATATTCCGATCTAAGGCAAACAATTCATCGATCACCTTGCATACCCTATCAACCTCTTCTGGGTCCCCACTAGAACTAGCATGAACACCCTCATTACCTTCCCATTCACCCCTAGCCTCGTCCTCACTATCAATTTCAGCATCAGAATCCGAACCACCAGCGGTGGCACTAGAAAACCCCCTAATCCTATGAGAATATTCCATACCAACCACATTTCCTAGTAAGTGAACATTGGGCACCACCACCAATCTTGGAATTGTAAAATGTGAAAGTGTGGGTGTTAGCAATTTTTCTTGTAAAGCAAAGAGTGAAGTGGGGTGTGGCAAAAGAAATGGAATTTGACAATGAGAATGATGGAAATTACGATGAGGAGGAGAATGAAGCAAACCAGGCAGGGGCAGAGTGCTACCACTAGGAAGGCACCTTTGCTCTCCACGACGTCGTTTTTCTCGTCCAGACCTTGGCCCCTGACAGACAGAGCGTAGTGAGGGGGTGAGCTGGCGGTAAAGGTGGGCATCTGAGAATAGTATTGGGTGGGATTGAGAGTGAAGTAAGTGGCTTTGGAGAACGAGCGAGTAGTGTTGGTGCTGGTGTTGAGTGGGTGTGGATCTTCTTAGAAAGTGCGACATTGGACAGCCATGAAAGGACGCTCGAGTTGAGGCCTCTGGTTCTGGTAGTCTGTCTGGTAGATCGAGATTAGAGAGAGAGAAATCAACTTCAAGCAAGTTGTATCTATATCAAGTATCAAAAGATTCAAAGATGAAACCTTGGGCCATGGGTTGCTTCCTTCCAAGCTGTGGGAGACGGGGCTGCCTCTGAATTGTTCTGTTCCTTTCTTTTTTGACCTGTTGGGGCCTGCGTGCCCGCTTGGTTTCTGCTTGTAATTTTCCTTTTCCATATAAAAAAAACTTGTAGCCCGTGACCGACAACGTACCTTGCAGATTGTTAGGCCCAATTCTATCGCAGGCTGGCCCAATAAGGCCAACAAAATGAAAAGAAATAAAAATAAAAATGATGGATGGAGGAAAACTGAGACTGAGGGACTGAGAGAGAGGTAGGGTTTCCCGCCAAACAGCAGCTTCCCTCCCGGCCATTTTCGGTTATTTCCCGCTACATGAAACATTCCTCTCTTTTATTTGAGAATCGAAACCCTCTTCGCCCACAGTCCACGTGCATCAGTTTTAATTTCCTCTCTCTCTGTAACCCGCATTCGCAGTGAGTGGCAGAGCTACTAATTAACACAATCATCACACACGCAGGCAATGTCGCGTCGTCGGAGCAACGGCCATTCCCCATTGATCAACCAACAGCGCCAAATCACTTCATTCTTCTCCAAAACCACTTCTTCCCCATCCCCCATTTCTTCCAAATCCAAACAAACTCAAAACCCTAACCCTAGCGCCGGTCCCAGCCCTAGCCCCACCACTCCTTCGCCTCTCCAGTCCAAGCCCAAGCCCAAGCCCAAGAAATCCCATGGCCAAGAGGTTGTCGGCAAGAGGATCAAGGTTTACTGGCCGTTGGATAATATCTGGTACGAAGGTTATGTGAAGTTGTTCAGTAAGGATAATGGTAAACATTTAGTTCAGTACGATGATGCTGAAGAAGAGTTGTTGGATTTGGGAACGGAGAAGATCGAATGGGTCCAGGAAACCGTCAAGACCTTGAAACGTTTGAGGCGAGGCCCTTTGTCGACTTCCAACGAGGTCGTTGTGGCTGGGCTTGTGGTTATGGAGGATGAGGATGAGGATAAGGAAGGCAGCAATGATGTTGCTGTCGATGATTCCAGCGACGAGGACTGGGGGAAGAGTGGGGACAAAGACCTAGTTGCTGAGGTTGCTGAGGAGGAAGAGGAGCTTATGGAATTGGAGGATGAGGAAGATGATGAAGTGCCCACAACAAGCACGAACAAAGGAAAGCGAGGCTTGAGGAGTAAACGAAAGTTGAAAGGTGGAGGGAATTTGGGGTCTGCTAAGAAGACCAAGTGTAATAAAGATGTGATGGAGCCTACCCCTAATGCTGAGAGTAAGTACTGGGATTTTGAGTGTGTGCCCTATGTTTCCCTTTATTTGTTGATTTTGTTTGGAGATAAGAAATGTGCCATACTGAGAAAATCATATTCAATTTTCAAATGCATGGCGGGGTTGATGGTGATTTTGTTTATAAAAATAATTACATTTCGAAGGGGCTTTCTTGTGCCTCTGTTTATTTATCTAATTATTTTCCATGTATGTGTATTTCTATGCCTGTTTTAGAAATGGCATTTCTAAAGAATGGCAGCAGTTTAGAAGTGGATTTACCTGATTTTAGAAAATGCAAGCCAAACTAGAGTTATTCTATCCTGTATGACTTAATAAGTGTTAATGGTTAGATTTATACAAGTTTAAAAATAGGTTGTCAAGCTATATGTGAATTGCATGGTATTTTATTAAAATACTTTGTTGTCTTTCTGCATTTACTTTCTTATTGCCAGCCAATGGATACTCACGTTAACTTACCTTGATTTGGTTATGTCTACTTCCAATCAATGGTGTAACTTTTGATACCGAAAATGTAGGTTCTTTATTGTGGTATATGTTTTGTGCCATACTGAATTTGAGCCTGCTTAATTTCAGGCACGAAGGTGGCTAATGGTATGAATACCGTTTTATCTGGTGATGCCTCAGCAAGGTTTATCGTTCGTGAAGCTGAAAAGTTGCACTTCCTGGGGGAGTAAGTTTCTGTACTTATTCGCTATGGTGTTTCTAGGACCACCCCACTTTGTGCCTGTTTTATTTGGCAGTTGCGAACAAGCTACTGGTAATTGCTATGTCTAATGGCAATCTGTTAATTGCCATTTTAAGTTGTTAGTTTTACATTTTAAACTTGTTGTATGGCTACAGCCTACATATAATTCTATGCTGATGCCCTATGGGCTTCTGTCACTTCAGATTTCAAAGACTATTCTTACTCCACACTACTGAGGGATATGGCTGCTGCTGTGATGTGAAGTGTTTTTCTGCATCTTATTTTCTTTGGGTCTTTCTGGTATACCAGTCTCTGTGTAGTTTGGCTGGTGTCTTTGTTTTTTTAGTCTGTTTTTGTTGTTCGTTTGGCTTGTGGATGCCTTATCCACTTGTGAGTTCCTTTTCGTTTCTTTCAATAAATTTCGTTTCTATTAAAATATATATATATATATATATATATATATATATATATATATATATATATAATTCTATGCTGACTAAATAATTCTATGCTAACAACATTAGTCAGTCACTGTATCTCTGTTTTGCCTATGACTATTGATGAAGGGAGAACTTTTACTACATTAGTATGCACAGATCTGAATTTATTGCTCTTTTTGGGAGGCAGTTAGAAAATGTTTACATGGAATCCCAATTTCATAAATGTTTTGCTCAACTGCTTTGGTCTGGAAACAGAGAACGTAGGGATGCCAAAAAAGATGTCCTGGAGATGCAAATTATGATCCAAGAACTATTTACTTACCTCCTGATTTCTTAAAGAGTTTATCAGGTGGCCAGGTAATTGCTTTTAGATAGATAAGTGGCCTATGGGGTTTGGAGGCACTTTACCATCATGAACACTATTAATCTAGTCATGTGTTAATATTCAGAGACAATGGTGGGAGTTTAAGTCAAAGCACATGGACAAAGTTCTCTTTTTCAAGGTATGTTCATCCTTTACAGTAGCCAAGTAATGTTATATATATAATTTGGATTAAAAAAATATATATGTTATTTAGTGCCACACAAACTTTCAGGGTCATTACTGCGGTCAAGTGATGAATATCTGATTTTTGTTTGAGCAGATGGGCAAATTTTATGAACTTTTGAAATGGATGCACACATAGGAGCAAAAGAACTTGGTCTGCAATATATGAAGGTAATCTATCTTCAAATTCTGTCTTGGTGTTGGCTGTTGTGTGTGAGCACTTAACACTTTCTTTCTTTTCTCATTTTATCTTGACTGTATAATGGTTGGATAAAATGAATTTTATAGGTCAAAAGAAGAAAATAAAATATACAAGCTGTTCTCTTCTGAATTTGAAATTTTCTGATATTTTTTAGCAGCATTACTTTGGATACGTCCATTGTGTTTCCTATTTGTTTTTTGTTGAGTTAGTAATTTTTCTTTGACTAATATTAGGGTGAACAACCCCACTGTGGATTCCCAGAGAAGAATTTCTCGATGAATGTGGAGAAACTGGCTAGGAAGGTTGGCTTTATTCTTGTCATTTTCTCTGAAGATATCTTTTTTTACTCTAATTCGTTGAAGTTAAACATCTAATATCTATTAGAAGTGTATTTCTTAATCGGGAGGGAGATTAATTTAAGCTGCCTTGACTGGGCAGGGGTATCGAGTTCTTGTTATAGAGCAGACAGAAACACCTGAACAGATGGAGCTTCGTCGCAAAGAGGATGGCTCTAAAGATAAGGTGTGCTCATTTGACCTATCAATATATATACTTGAATGTTTGTCATCTGATTTATATGATATCCTATATTTTAATTCTTAGCACTGCACTTTGTAATTTCATATCCATATTGAAGCTACTCATAAAAGGTACTATGAACTTCTGACTTCACCTTCGTATATAGGTTGTGAAACGTGAAATATGTGCAGTGGTTACAAAAGGAACTCTAACTGAGGGAGAGATGCTGTCAGCAAACCCTGATGCTTCTTATCTAATGGCAGTGACTGAAAACTCTCAGAATGTGGCAAACCAAAATACAGAGCGGATTTTTGGGGTTTGTGTAGTTGATGTTGCTACCAGCCGCGTCATTCTTGGGCAGGTGTGAGTCTGGTAGAACATCTCGTTCATCCTTTTCTCATAGTTTTCATTCTCATAATTGTACAGACATATATGCACACATAAAGCATACAGTTGTTCCACGAACTGGGTGGGACTCATCACTCATCAAAGCAGTGGGGAGAGGGAGGGCAGAGGGGGTTCTTTGTAACTGCTAAGCATAATTGGTGAAATTGTGTGCCTATTATGAACGTAAAAGGTCTGGATAGCGTGATTTTCTGGTGCCTGCTGGAATCAGTGGCTGTCTACATTTCCATTAAATTTTAACTGTTTGAGGACATATATGATCAGCAGTGCAAGTTGTGACATTGTTACTCCTAATTTCCATTTCACAACAAACAAGTTTTTTCATGCTATGTTATGCAGTGCTTTAGTGAATCAAATGTTATGTATGTCAGTTTTTTACTAGTATTGCTTTACTGAACTAAATGTTATGTATGGATGTGTTTTTTACTAGTATTGTTTTCCCTTTAACAGTTTAGAGATGATTTGGAGTGCAGTGCCTTGTCTTGTCTCTTGTCCGAGCTGAGGCCCGTGGAAATTATAAAACCTGTAAAACTACTTGGTCCTGAAACAGAGAAAGTACTGCTAAGGCATACAAGAAGTCCACTAGTCAATGAGTTAGTCCCACTTTTAGAATTCTGGGATGCTGAGAGAACTGCTCAGGAAATTAGACATATCTACAGGTGCACAGTTGATCAATTGGTTTCTGGTTCTCCAAAGACATCCAACTTACATGCTAATGATTCTCATTCGGAAGAAGATGACTTGGGCTGCCTGCCAGATGTGTTGTCAGAGCTTATGAGAACAGGTGAGAATGGCATCTGTGCACTTTCAGCTCTTGGAGGCGTTCTGTTTTATTTAAAGCAGGCTTTTCTGGATGAGACATTACTCCGATTTGCAAAATTCGAGTTACTTCCAAGTTCTGGTTTTGGTGATATTGTATCAAAACCATACATGGTTCTTGACTCAGCTGCCTTAGAGAACCTTGAGATTTTTGAGAACAGCAGAAATGGAGACTCTTCAGGGTAACCTTCTTTATATTATCTTAAACATGTTGTTAATTTTTCTCATTCTAATCTAAATTCTTATTACTCTTGAAGGACAATATATGCACAAGTGAACCACTGTGTTACCGGATTTGGGAAGAGATTGCTTAAAACATGGCTTGCAAGACCTCTATATCATGTCGAGTTAATAAAGGAACGCCAGGATGCTGTTGCAAGTCTTCAGGTAAATATTTGATGGGCATTGTTACTTCCAATTCTTCTTTTTCACTTAAAATCCAAATCTTTAGTGTATACAGTTTCTAGATGACTTGAACTGGACACTGAGCACTTTGGCCCATCTGGCATACAAATGTTCTAATGTATGCTTCTTTCTAGGAGTTAATCTTCCTTATGCACTTGAATTTCGAAAAGCAATGTCTAGGCTTCCAGACATGGAGCGGTTGCTTGCACGTGTCTTCTCTAGTAGGTAAGCTTGGAATAACCAGTTGATTTTATTATCACTGTAGTAAACTTTTGCTTATAGGGAACTTACCGATGGCTCCAAAGAATGATTTACAGTAACTGAATGTGACTGAATGCAGTAAAGCTTATGGGAGGAATGCTAATAAGGTTGTTTTATACGAGGATGCTGCAAAAACAGCTTCAGGAGTTTATTTCAGCTTTGCACGGTTGTGAACTAATGGTTCAGACATGTTGTTCTCTTCGAGTCATCTCGGAGCATGTTGAATCTAGACAACTTCATCATTTGCTTACACCGGGTATTATTTGATTTTTGTGTTTATATTTCTATCGTTTCAAAAGATCTTTTTGTCATCTTATAAATTGGTTTTGGGATGTGCATGTATCTTTTCATTGTTTTAAAAATCTTGGCATCTTATCTTCATTGTTTTGCAGGTAAAGGTCTTCCTGATGTCAACTCAATTTTAAAACATTTTAAGGATGCCTTTGATTGGGTACAGGCCAATAGTTCAGGTCGTATAATACCTCATGAAGGAGTTGATATTGAATACGACTCTGCCTGTGAAAAAGTAAAAGAGATAGAGTCTCATTTAACAAAATACCTCCAAGAACAGAGAAGATTACTTGGAAATAAATCTGTAAGAATTTATACAGAAGGCAAATTGGTATTTTTGATTTCTTTGTGGTGCCCTTCTACGTATAAGTTTAACAAAATCCCGTTTGTCTTCTGTTGGTCTGCTACAGATCACTTATGTCACAGTTGGAAAAGATTCTTACCTGTTGGAAGTGCCAGAAAGTCTGCGTGGGAGTATTCCTCGAGATTATGAGTTATGTTCATCCAAAAAGGTAATTAGAAAAAGGTGTGGAATGATTAATCAAGTAGCTTTCATAGTCACATCTTCCTTGTGTTTCAACCATGCAGGGTATCTTCAGATACTGGACACCAAATATTAAGAAATCATTGGCAGAGCTATTGGAAGCTGAAACTGATAAAGAGTCCTCACTAAAAAGCATTCTGCATAGGTTAATTGGACAGTTCTGCGAGCATCATCTTAAATGGAGACAATTGGTCTCTGTGACTGCAGGTATCCATTCTTTATTCCTCTGCATTGGATTTTTTCCTAATCTTTTTTGGTCAAACTCTGTGTGGATTGGAGCATGGTTTTACATTCACTTTTTCTTTTCTTTTAATAAGTGTGTTCGTTTATGTTATATAAGATAAGAGAACTCTCCATAACTACACATATATCTGAATTTCTATATGGTTATGAGTACTGCTGGGGATACTAAATCTATTCACCAAATTATGTGGCAGTGTTTGATTGATTCAAGTATGGGCCTTCAAACAGATTTAACTTTAGTTACATTTCAAACCTTTGGGCTTAACAATTCCTTTATCTTATTTCTAAAAACACTTCCATGAATCTAAAATACTTGGTGTCTATTTTATGTTCACGACTGACATTGACCCCTCATGTTGTAGAATTGGATGTTTTAATCAGTCTAGCAATAGCAAGTGATTATTTTGAAGGACCGTCTTGTCGGCCGGTTATCATGAGTTCACCATGTACTAATGAGGTACCCCACTTCTCTGCAAAAAGTTTGGGACATCCAGTTCTTAAAAGTGATTCTTTAGGGAAAGGTACATTTGTCTCCAATGACATTACTATTGGAGGTTCTGTCCATGCGAGCTTTATCCTTCTCACCGGTCCAAACATGGGCGGAAAGTCAACTCTTCTTCGCCAAGTTTGCTTGGCTGCGATTTTAGCCCAGGTAAAGTAGTCTTCTGTTATCATGGCCACAAAAAAGTAGTCTTCTGTTATGGTCTGAATTTCTTACTTTGTTGTATTTCATGAGTTGTAATGTTTGGTCATTTCCGTCTTGTTTCTTCGACAGTTAGGAGCAGATGTGCCTGCAGAGAGCTTTGAGCTATCTCCTGTTGACCGAATCTTTGTTCGTATGGGTGCCAGAGATCATATCATGGTAGGCCAAAGTACATTTCTGACGGAGCTTTCAGAAACAGCAACAATGCTGGTGAGATTAATATCTAGAGCAACCTAGCTCAAAGTAATTTGACATTATAATATATTGTTCTGAGTTTCTCCTCATCTGGTTCTAATATTGGTTATGAATCTCGCCTGTCTTCTCAATGAATTCCAATATCTTGTTCCATGAGATGTCTTTCATGAGTGAAACGAGTATATCAATACACTGAGTCCTGAAATTCTTGGAGAGCTTTGAGTAACTTCAATTGACCGATGAAGATGTTTTGGTTTAAGAATTTTACTGTTATAAACATACATTTCAATATTCTTTGTAGTCATCTGCTACTCGTAATTCATTGGTGGCACTGGATGAACTTGGACGTGGAACATCGACTTCAGATGGACAAGCCATTGCGTAAGTGCTAGTCATGCTAGATATTTGTACATGCTTTTGCCTTTAACAAAATCAGTATTTGTGATTAGTTTCCTTTTCAACTGGCAGGGAATCTGTTCTTGAACATTTTGTCTACAAGGTCCAGTGTCGAGGAATGTTTTCTACCCATTATCATCGACTAGCTGTAGATTATCAGAACAATCCTGAGGTATGTTTCTCTTTGGTGGTTGATTTATTATTTTGACATGATTGGTGATCCAATTATGCATGCAATTGCCATAAATTGTACTAGGTTTTTCCTTGGTAGTTTTTTTTATTATTAGCCTTATTTTATTAACTGCACCTGTGTTTAATTTGCTGCCTCTTGTTTTTATTTTTTCCAATAGGTTTCACTCTGCCACATGGCATGCCAAGTTGGAAATGGAGACGGAGGTGTGGAAGAAGTTACATTTCTTTACAGGCTGACTCCTGGTGCATGCCCTAAAAGCTATGGTGTCAACATTGCACGGTTAGCTGGTAAGGATCTTTACCTTTCACTGCTTCCTTATTAGTGTCCGTAACACAAGTTGGAACAAACAGTAGTCAAATCATTTGGTTGTGAAATATGATCTACATCTGAGGCACCTTGCTGTCCGCTGTGGTTTTCTTCGACATGCAGATTATCTATGTCTGAAGCACCTTTGCCCTCATCTAATGTCATTTATGAATAATTTGTTGTGAATGAAGCAGAGAAGTAGTCAAAATGCAATCATTTGGTTGTGAAATATGATCTAGATCTGAGGCACCTTGCTGTCAGCTCTGGTTTTATCAACATGTTTATTATCTATATCTGAAGTACCTATGCCCTCAGCTAATGTCATTTATGAATAATTTATCGCAAACATAGTAGAGAGTATAATAAGTGGATGACCGGGAAAATTTTATGAGAATCAAACAAGCTTGTGAGAAATAAACTCTGAGATGAACTTGTGCATTACTCATTTAATTCATTAGCCAAATTCCTTCCAGTTCTTACTATTATTTTCTTCAGGACTTCCTATTTCCGTCCTTCAAAAAGCTGCTGTTAAGTCCAGGGAATTTGAGGCTACATATGGTAAACACAGGAAGGCATCTGAAGATAGCTTTTTCTTTCAAAGTCCAGTTGACAACATGGTAAGTTGCATCCAAGAGTTGATTAGTACTGTGGCAAAATGGACTAGTCATGAGCCTACCAAGAGCATTGACATTGACTCCCTAACTGAAGTTTGGCATAGAGCAAGAATACTTGAGCAACAAAGTTGAGATGATGATGCATTTTTTTTCTACTTACCAACAGTCGCGGAGTGCATGCTTAGCCATGTTTGATAGAACGCGTGACTAAAATAACGTAGATATTTTGAGCCTATCCAGAAGACTTGAGAAGTCACTTTCTTTCTAGCTGGATTGACCAACTCTTTTTAACTTACAAGTTATATATCTGGCAAATTGTTGTCTCGGCGTGGAGACTGGTTCTTCCATTGTAAATAATAGTTGTAACGTCAACGCATTGGTTCTTTTGTTGGTATCGGTTCCAATTTTCAACTGACAGGGTTTGATGTTTGTTGGTTGTTTCCATAAGTTGTATAAGTTTATCTTTATCATTGGCATCCAACCGACTTTTTCAAAGTGAATTATATGCTGGTAGATCTGGTCGTTCATACTCCTACTGAACGGGTATATGCAGTTGCTGAGTTGCTAAATATCGACCTACTTAATACTTTTTCTTATTCTAATTGGGTTGGTGGATGGGTGGATTGATTTCCTACTTTTTGGGATTGGATTCGGCAAAGGACACATGTAGCTCAACCTGAATCTTAATGAAAGAAAAAAATTTGATATTTCTTTTTCGTATATATAATGTACGTAAAGACAAATGAGATGAGAGCATTGATATGAATCTGATGCTCTGTTGCAAAATGGAAAATAGTACAATAATAAGTGTGTTAAACTGAATGATGTTGATCTTCTTCTACTTCTTGTTGGTTGTCTCCCATTCCTAGGTCTGAGGTCTCGTCAACAGAGTCCTGCTATGTACATAATATACCCAACAAAACAAGAAAACAGAAAAGAAGAGATTTAGTGGTGCGGTGTGCTACTCTGCAATATGAAATTCATGTTATATTTTCTTCCATCACATTATAAGTACGTAAATGTTAAACTTTTAATTATTAGTATGGGTGGTGCTCTTTCCTACTCCGGGAAGTTTTAAGGAGGCCACCGCTAACATGCTCGTTCTTATCATGTAATGTTCTTTGGGTTGAATGCAATATCATTCTCTCAAAAAAAAAAAATATTAAACTTTTAATGTTAGTGGAAAAAAAAACAAAAGTAACCTGATAATGATATCGATACTGCTGCCGGATGTTGTTTTGAATTGCTATGATGGTTCGAATTAATATGTACATTGGAAGGATAATCCCGCTAGCCCTTAGAATAAGTACCTGCAAAAATCAAATTACAGTTAGCAAGCATCCAATCCAATATCAACAATATCAATAATATCAAAAATGAGATATGTCATCAATTTGTCTTTTGATTTGTTATTTACAGAGTAGAGTAGAGTGAAGTAGAGGGGAGGGCAAAGAGTTGAACCAAAGAAAGAATGTGGCACTTACAGTTAGAAGCGTGAAGGGGTAATCTTCGTCGCTACCGGTAAGCACCACAAAGAGGTGCCTCACAAGCAAAACCACCGTAAACTGCAAACTCATCATAAATTAAACGGTTGGAGTATGTTTGTTAGAATCAGAATAATATGTTTATCTTTTAAAAAAATTATTATCATTATAAGAGCATTCAAAATGCACTTTTAACTTCTATATTGTCACAACCCTAACTTAAATGGAAAAATGTTCTTGATTTGCATATCGGTTGTCTTAAGTTCGAACCACATGACACTAGACTATCATTTTTATTTACTAAAAAGGTCAATGTACCTCCTCTAAGTCTAAGACCACCTACGTGACGTGGTTGCCACAAGGGGAGCAACCTAACCTGGTCAACCAAGTAGAGGTAGGGGCAAGGCAATAATGGTGATACCCATCCATCCTTCCATACATATTTTTTTAGGGTTTAGACGATAGGTTATCTCGAGCCTTGAGTTCTTCTTAACTTAGCCACTGGTGCATAAAGATTTGTATTATATCAACAACAACAAAAACTTACAAGTAGAGCCAGTGATCGACAACAAGACGCACTTCTATCAGCTGCAGACGAGCATTGAGATTGAGAAGAGTAGGCATTTTCTATTGGTTGCACCCGCTCCAAGTCTAACCTTGGGCTTCGTGGCTCTTGGTTTCTTCTAGGAACCTGCACGCTATCTCTGGGAGGAGGGAACACAAAAGAGCAAACATGCTAAGACATTAAACAAGACTCAAGTTTCAACTCAACTCAAGGATCAGCATTTTCTACATGAGATTTACAAATATTTCCAAGTGGTCCGGGTCCCAAATGTTATTAATACAAGAATTAGTAGTTGCAAATTGAAATTGCAAACAACTATGTCTGTCTGCCTCATTCTTTAAATTAAACATCAGTATTGAAATAAACGTGTCTTTAACTAGTGTTGATTGAGTATCTTCCATCTCATCTGCATTTTTATTTATGATTGTCTTCCATCTGCATTTGATTGAATAATACTACATAGAAAAGAAAACAATACTTGTCTGCGTGCAATTAAAGGGATAATCATAATCACTCCAACGAAAAACAGAAAATTAAAGGGAAAATTAATATGGTAAAGCAAACTAAATTATGTATGTAATTCTGGTTTTGGATAAGATCACATATGTACGGTACCTACCTAATGGTTACTGCTGTGTCATCTACCTGCGACTTCTTTGGCGGTGCTGTGTATCCAGGTTCATAGCTCTGCACAAATTTATGGTCCAACCTCATCTTTAAACACCATTTTTTCTTTTTCTTTCTCTTTTTCAAATTTAAAATTACAATTATAGGACTAAATAAAACTAAAAGACAGTTTCACTACCAGGTAAAGCCAAGTGACCAAAGTATAATATTTACCCGAATCATTATCCATGATGAATTCTGTTTTTGAGTTAAGGACTAATAATCACAACTAAACCATTCATCGTAAAATATTTACTTTTGCATCATATCACAATGAAGGAACCGGAGAGTATAACCCAGAGAAAAGAAAGAGTCAGACTTAAACAGATATCAAAGTTATGGGAAAAGACAAATTTTAGACGCCAAGAATCCAAACAAAACAGAAAGCGATATTTGATCATCTCAAATCAAATATGACATCCGACCCAATTCGATTTTGAAGAGTAACGTGCGTAAACAAGAAGCAAAACAATTCATTTAATATGAAAACAAAATGTAAAAAGAAAAAGAATAAAAGAATCAAGAGAACCCAAAAAAAATCTTATTACCTGGAGACATATTTCGCAGGTTGTATTGCCTTTCTCGTTGCACCACCTCTGTATGCAATTTCTGTGTGCAAACTGAGCTAAGTTTTGAAAAAACCAAACAATAATCGATGTCAAGGCTTATTTAGAAACAGCCAACACAACCAACAAAAGCAAAACCCTGTTTGCCTGTACCTTAACAGTTCCAGAGCATGCACAAGGAGCTTCCATGCTCTCAGAGCTTCCAAATTCTTCTTCATGGCATATCCTACAGAGTAAAATTGCTGAGCAGGATTTCAAATCCAAATCCTCCACGTACAATATAACTTCTCCCATATTGTCACAACCTTTCCTCTGCTTCTATGTTTCTCTGTTTTCAAAAATTTCTCTTTATTTCAAAATCTGCGCGTCTCTGTGTCCGTGTCTAGTTCTCTGTGTCTGAAAGACTGGACTTTAAATAAAATAAATATGACCCGAACTTCCAATAATACCCTTGCAATTTTCTAAATGGAAATGAAATGAATATTCACTTAACTGGTCTTATGACCTTACGCGTTTTCACAAAACTAAAATTGAAGGTGGCGTTCGGTAGTGTTTTCGGAGGTTGTTTTCATTTTAGAAAACAAAAATGAGTCAAAAACACGCGTTCGATGGCGTGTTTTCATTCTCGTGGAAAACGTTTTCATAAAATAAAAACAAGTTCATGTACACTTGGAAAAAACAGAAGAAAAAAGTTGTTTTCATTCTCGTGAAAAGCGTTTTCTCAAAAACATTACAAAAATGAGTCAAAAACACGTTCGGTAGCATGTTTTTATTCGTGGAAAACGTTTTCATAAAATAAAAACAAGTTCATGTATACTTGTAGAAAACATAAAAAAGTTGTTTTCATTCTCGTGGAAAACGTTTTCTCGTAAAACATTCTCCGAAAAAGTTACCGAACAGGGCGAAGTATTTGACGCCATAAATATGGCACAGGACTTGCAGTGCATGCTTAAACACACTTCAAACTTTTTTTTAGAAATTCGATGGATTGCATTTATAATTCATAGTTGAACGTCAAATCGATTATAAGGGTCAATATAAATACAAATAATCATATAGCGTTAATACAAATACAGAAAAGCATAAATGGTTAATTCAAATACAAAGAAATCCATGCTTAACAACAAGCATACAAGGTGTGCCACTATGTCTTACCTAAGATAGTCAAGCTATTGGAAATTAGGAAGTTTCTTTATTTCCTTTTACGTAATTGATTGTAATTGATTTAGAAGTAATCTTCAAGTAAACCTAGGATTCCTTTTAGGATTTGTAAATCTTTGTATAAATACTTAGCCTTTGGACTCTATCAATACTACGAAGAAATATTCTTTTCAACACAGTCTCCAATTTGACATGGTATCAGAGCACCGATTCTAGGGTGTCTCTTGAATACTTTTTTTTACACACTCCTTTTATCACCTAGGGTTTTTCACAACCCTAGCCACAACACCCAATCATGGGCGACGACAAATCAAACACATATCAAACATCAGTTTCAAACAACGAAACCCCAAGTTCACAACTGAAGAATATAGTCAACTTAAGTCTCTTCTTCACAATGGTACAATATCTCCTTTTTGTGCCTGCGCCAATAAGTCATCACTATCCACAACATCTTGGGTACTTGACAGCGGAGCCACCAATCATATTGCTCCTCCTTCTATGTTGAACACCACCACTCCTATGAGTTCTATAATCACCTTGCCCAATGGGTCCCATGCCAAAATCAGTGGCATAGGTTCCTCATCACTTGGCCCTAATTGATTTGTTGATGGGTTTCTTTGTGTTCCATCTTTTTAAGTCAATTTACTTTCTATCAATAAACTTACATCTCAATTAGACTGCTCAATTCACTTCTTTCCCACTTTTTGTGTCCTGTAGGATCTGACTTCGAAGAAGATGATCGGCCTAGGGAAACAAATTAATGGCTTATATTACTTGATCACGAAGAAGAACACTTTCAACTATAACATCATCACCGTCATCAACAACCCACTCTCCTACATGCCACAGACAACCTCATCCACATCCCCTCACTGACACAAACAGTTAGGACATCCTTCCAAGGAGCCCTCTAAACTTTTGTCTAAAACAATTTATGAAATTTTCTTTGATTTGCAACATCATTGTGATGTATGTCCTTCGGCCAAACAAACACGTTTACCCTTTTCGTCTAGTCAAATCAAATCCACTCACCATTTTGATTTAATACACTATGATATTTGGGGGCCGCATCGACTTGACACTCATTACGGTGCACACTACTTTCTTACCATTGTCGATGATTACCCCGTTTTACTTGGATCCACTTTATGCATCATAAGTCGATACACAACAAATCCTCAAAAACTTAATTGCCCATGCTCATACCCACTTCAATTGTCGTGTTAAAAATGTGCGTTCGACAATGGGGCTGAATTTGTTTCCATACAACCTCTCTTTAATGAACTTGGAATATCTTTTCAGCGTTCATGCCCCACACTCCTCAACAAAATGGCGTTGTTGAGCGCAAACATCGTCACTTGCTCAATGTTGCTCGAGCCCTTCAATTTCAAGCTCAACTTCCCCTCCATTTTTGGGGAGAAAGTGTTCTCACAGCTGCATATCTCATCAATCGCCTTCCCACACCTACTCTCAACAAAAAATCATCATATGAAATACTTCACCAAAAACCACCCACATATGCTCATCTCCGCGTCTTTGGGTGCCTTTGTTTTGCTACCAACACTCAATCATCTTCCAAGTTTGCACCTAGAGCTAATCGTTGTGTTTTTGTGGGATATCCATTGGGCAAAAAGCTTATCAAGTTTATAATCTTTCCACACACAAACTTTTCTCTAGTCTTGACGTTGTGTGTCATGTACATATAATTCCTTATCATACTTTCTCCTCAAACTCACCACACATCGCTTCCGCACCATTTCCTAACCCTTTCCCGAAAACTTTACCTCTGACACACAACCAATTCCAACACAAACCCAAATAACAACAAATCCTGAACACTGTCCCGAAACAATCGATCACATCTTCCAATGCGATTGATCATTTTTTCCATGAACACCCATCGCCTTCCAGCCCTGGAGCGATCGATCGTTTTTTGACATAGAGCACCCGGACTCTCCAATCATCAACGATCGATAGCTCCTTGATGTCGAACCTATTCTTGACTCTTCTCCACCAGAAAATGTTCCTTCTCCTTCACCACTTCACTGTAGCCAACGTGTTTCTCAACCGTATGTTCTCTTACGTGATTTTCATTGCAATCAAGCTACAAATGGGCCATCATCTTACGAGAAGTCAGGTACACGTTTTCCCTTGTGTTGATGCTCTTTTTGGGAGGGTCAACTTAGATAGGAAAGTGTAAGGTCTTGATGAAGGAAGAAGGCTAGGACCTTCGGTAATTTGTGAACTGCAGAAGACAAGGTAGGAGAAGCGATCGTTAAGCTTCGGACACCGGTGTGGTGCCGGCCGAAGGCTCTCCCATGCTTAAGTCAGCTAAGAGTGGTAAATTTGGCGAGTAATGTGATAAAAGTGAGAAAGTAGTTACCCCTCGTCTTGGAGTAATCGTTCCCTATTTATAGGGAGGTAAATGGGAGGTTTGCACAAAGTTTCGATGTGGGACTTTGTGCAAGTCGTTGTGGTGGTGACACGTGTCCCTGGAGGCTAGGTTCGGCAGGTATTGGTTGCCTTGGAAGAATGTCTTCCTTTGGCGAGGAAGAAGGAGTGTCTTTCTTCTCAGGGGAAGAAGGCGTGTCCGCCTTGGTGTTAGCCATTTTGGTGCTAGATATGCTCGGTTGATTATGGTGTAAACACCTTGTCCAATTACATTTCTTATACATCTTTATCCCTTTCACACAAGGCTTTTGTTAACAATATTTCAAGTGTTGTTGAGCCCACTTCTTATGCTCGGGTTGCCTTTGGACCCCAATTGGCGTCACCGTTATGGATGCCGAACTACGTGCTCTTGCCCAACAAAACACTTGGTCTTTGGTTCCTCTCCCATTTGGCATGTAACATTCCGAACCAAAATAAAACAAATTAATTAAAATAATATCAATTAATTAATAAATAATGGAATTTAATATTTTATCGGATGAGTTAAGGGTAAAATGGTCAATTTAAGTTGGGAAAAGAATTTGGTTAATTGAGTTGCACCGTTGAGTCCAGCTCGTCGATACAAGTTCATAGACAGTAAGCACGCTCAATTCCGAGTTATAATGAGCCGGAAACCTCTAAAAACTAAAAGGACATAATAGTAATTTTAAAATTTGTTTTAAAGCCCTAAAACCCCCTTGCCCAATCAGAAACGTGCATGATTTCCCACCCTCAAACTTCTCAGCTCAACCTCCTCTACCCAGCCCACTCCATATTGTAGTTGGAAATCGCGTTGAACAGCCGATCGTAACGACGGAACAAAAGCCGAAACGGCTCTCTTCGCCGGCGACAACTCTGGCAATTTCAGGCGAGGCCACCTCTTGAAAAAGGTAGCCCTCCATCCCTTTAGTCTTTCCCCTAAGGTCTATGACAACGATTGTCGTTGTCCCCGCCGTATCGGCCGTGAAATTCGTGCCAAAACCTTCACAGGTTTGGCTTCAATCCGATCGTTCGGCTACTTTTTGTTCGTGGTCCAAGAGTCAAGAACACCCCTAGTTTCCCAGGTCCTATAGGTATAGGTATTGTTGGGTAATTTGAGAAATTTATGTCGCCGAAAAATTTCTCTAGACACCCAATCTGCCAGTAGCGTGGGGCCAAGTGTGGCAGCCCATTTTCATTCCAAAATGATCCTCATGTCGCCCGAGATCGACGGTATGCTCGGATTTCAATTTGGTTATCGTATGACAATCGAACAAATATTACGCCTAATAGGCGATATCCGGTCCGATAGTTTCAGACTATTGGATCGGTTCCAATTTCAAATATGTTGTTCCTCATACCTCTAGAATCGTGTAGGAACTCGCGGATTGAGAATCGAGTCCGGATACTCAGGATCTTTGAGACTAAGGTTAGGCGAAGTGATCGCCGTCCGATCGTGCGATTGGTTTAGATACGACCGATCGATCGAGACCAAACTTTCAGGACTTGATCAGTAGACCTTGTCAGACCTATAGGAGCTTTCGGATCGGAAATCGGAGATCGTGGACCAATTTGGGAAGTTTGACCACTCGGTTGACCGTGAGTCTTCTGAGGTTGTTTCACCTTTCAAAAAGCATTAGATTGACCTTAGAAACTCCCAGTTATTCGTACTTACACGTAAAGTTCTGGGAACTAGGGTTCGAATTTAATGTGCGGTTGAGGTCGATTAACGAGTTATGGTGTTATTTGGATGTTTGATTTAATTTGTGTTGTTTTCTAAATAGTTTTATGAAAATGTGTTATGAATGTTTCTTATGTGATTTAATTGTAAACTTATTTATTTTGATTATTTTGGGATTATGGAAACATTACTTTGTCATACGTTTGTTTTTATAACGCTTGAGAGAGTGTGGTATATATATATCTTAAGAGTCCGGGCGATGTAATCTGGTATCAGAGCCTAAAGTCCCCGGGAAAGTTGTTAGACTTTAAGGTTTGAATTAAGTTTTGCAGGTTTAATTTTTTGGTTTTTCTGTCAAGTTTCCTTCACTCACTAGTCATCGCGTGTTGTCTAGTCATCGGATAGGCTCGTTTAGCCATTAGCCGAGGAGGCGCGAGGCGTTGAGAGACCTAGGCGAGGACTAGCAACCTTGAATTAGGAGGAGAACAGAAGGAAAACATAAAACCCAGAAAATTAAAATGGCAAGCCTTAGGAGAATCTTGTCTACCCGTTCTTACGGAGAAGCAAGCTCTAGTAATGAGAACCTTTACTCGTTCTTCTAGCCATAGAACCATGAGAGTTAATAACTCTCAAGAAATTACCATGCGGGACGTAGAGAAAGAGTTAAGCAATTGGGATATACCTAGAGTACCCATAACCGATATATACTATAAAGGATCTTTTAAATTCAGATCCGATTATGCAATAAAAATTGTTGAAAAAACTATATCTGTCATTGATAGGAATGATAGCTTCCAACTGTTTACCCAAATACGATTGACCAGCATCTAGAAAGAAAATATAACTATCTGCACATAGGCTTAGTGCGGTAGCGGTGAAACCACTTACGAGCAGGATTGCCCAGTTCAATCTTGCTATGTGTTAGAGATGCAAGACATAGGAAGTTCACGGACTCTCTGTTGGGAATAGTCGAGACAACCTTAGGAGAAGGCCCGATCTATTTTAATCGCTTCCCAAACTTTTCTGTTGCACTTTCCGATATAAATGTCTTAAAAGCCTTAACGCTAAATATTCAAACTCAAGGTTATGATATGGATCCAGGATCACAACATTTGGCAATCATCTATAGGGTCTCATATAAGGTTATGAACACTGTTTGTCCAAAAGCAAAAGACTTAGACAGTAAGGGTGAAACTACCTTGTTCCAAACCAACTTTGAAAAGTCAAACGTAGCAGTTCCAAAAATGATAAAGTGGAGTGATATAACTCTACCAGAGAAATGGGTTTTAGCTGAAGTAGCTCCAAAGAAACCCCTTGAAAATCAGGAGCCAACACGAGATCTCACAGTCATTGACGGAGAAGTAGAAATACAATTCTCCAGCGCTAGAAGAGCAAGGATAGATCGGCACCCTTTGGATCTAACCCAAAACCACATAGATCTAGCCCATCTTCCGATAAAGCTTATGACCTAGACCATGAAAGGATGGTTCTAGCAGGACTTAGGAGAACCCAAGAACAAATACAGAGGTCAGCCTATAGGTTTGAACAAACCATGCCAGATCTAGGCTTTAGGAGAAATCCGCCTCAACACGAACCTACATTTTCAGATGTAGAATTTGAAATAAATATGATAAAATCTTTTGAAATCGAACACGAAAAATTAAAAGGAATTATTTGAGCATTGAAAATACTGATAAAAGAATGTGGTTTGAAACGACTTTTCAAAAACATAGGCAAGATCATCTCCGAAAGCTCACACTCGCCTTTATGAAAGAAAAGAAATTTAACTGTTTTTCTTCACATGGTTAGATTGGTGTGCTAAGAAATATAACATTCCTGAATATAGGAGCCATATAGAAATGATAGGAAGCCCGCTTTCGACTTATACATCCAAGGATGGAAAGTCGGTGAAAGTCGTACATCCACGAAATGGTGATAAAGCAAAAGGATGTTATAGCCGCTCCTATAAAGAAACCACTTTCTTAGAAGACAGTGCCACTACTTCTCGTTCAGCTAGTAAAGAAGACATAGGCGCGGTCATTCAGCAAAACAACTATACCAACCTGTTTTTGCAATCTCTAGGAAAGCAAGTCACCAGGATTGAAACAACTATTTCTACGAAAGAACAGAAATCCGAACCAGGTCCCTCAGAAATAAAAATGACTGGAAATAAGAATCAAGCCTTCTTTAAACCACCTCCCGCCTTAGATAATAAAAATATCAAAATGGGTAGAACACTGTCAGATGATAAAAACTTTGTAGATGTTCTAGCAAAAAAATTATCAGATAAAGGGAAGGGCCCTCATGAAGGAGAAATAGGAGACCTTGAGGCAATGTTTAAAGAAGAACAACCTGAAATCAATAGGTTAACCAATGATAAGAAATTCACCTAGACTGCTAAGACTAGAAACTACTATCCTAGGCCAACGCCAAAGTGAATCTGTGATTTGAAGAAGATGGAATGTGGAATTCAGCCCAATATGATGGAAGTTCTATAGTCGAATGGAAATGATGGTCCGAGAATATCGGATCATTAACACAATGAAACATATGATGATGTACGCTACGACCTCTAAAATTAAAGGTAATGGAGATAAGAGGGTGGTGAAGCTATCATCGCAGGATTTGTCGGTCAATTGAAAGGATGGTGGGACTTCCACCTAAATGACTCGGCAAGGGCTCAAGTCTTGTGCGCTCAGGTGGCTATTGGCCAACAGAGTGTGCAGGATCCAGCAACTGGAGTAATCAAGAGTGAAAACATTTATCAAGAAGATGCGGTAAATTCTCTAGTTTATACGATTACTCTACACTTCGTGGGAACCACGAATTACTGACATGACAGATCTAGAGAACTCTTAATGAACCTTAAATGTCCAACCTTGTCCCATTTTAGATGGTATAAGGATGTGTTTTACTCTAAGGTATTCACTAGATTAGACTGTAATGCTGACTTTTGGAAAGATAAATTTCTTTCAGATTACCCCTTACGTTATTGAAAAAGTCAGGAATAGAATTAAAGAGAAAAACGGTGGTGTCATTCCTTATGGGTCTTATACCTACGGGAATTATCCTCTGAAATCTGCCAGAAGGATTAGCTCTTTGCACGGACATGAAATTAAGAAAACGACTTGATAAGCAAAAGACCCTAGGAAGAAAAGAACTAGGAGATTTTTGTGAGCAATTTGGTTTTGAACCAGTAAAATCATATTCGCATAAACCTCATAAAAAGGGAAAGAAATTTGGGGCGTAAGACTAAGAAATATGAAAAGTCTGAGCCTAAGAAACCATATAGAACTTTCAGAAAAAGAAATGTCAGGGTGAAAGCTCCAAGAAACTCACTAGAAAAAGACTTCTATCCCAACATGCTACAAGTGTGGAAAAGTAGGGCATTTCAAGTCTGAATTTAAAATGAAAGAAAAATCAATAACTTAAGCATTAGCGAAGATCTAAAACAGCAACTTTGTCAAATAATGCTTAATTCATCCGATTAGAGCAAGATAGTGATAATGAACTAGCTCAAATAGAAAATGAAGAATTGTTTGAATCGATCTGAAACTAGTTCGAAAGTGAAAATGAATGTGCTTGTCGGTTTAAGGATCTCAGAATATGTGTTTTAACCAAAGAAGAAAATCTGATAGTAGATTTAATTGATAAAATTGAAGATCCTGAGAAAAAGAAAGAAGCACTAGAAAATTATATTTCGATAGCCAAGGCAGGACCAAGCCATGCGCAACAACCCGTATCAAATGTAAGACAACCAGTTGAAAACTATAGCTTTAAAACTATAGTAAGCAGGATGTGCGATAAGAGTCATAGAAAAGAACCTACTCTTAATGACCTCCAGTGTGAAGTTCTTGATGTCAAAGATGAACTAAGGGAATTAAAGAATACGGTCGAGTTCTAGAACTCTATCGTCCTTTTTCGAGAAAAGGATGAAGAAAATGAGCAATTAGAATTTGAGAATCTAATGGGAGACTTTCAGGAAAAAATAGAACTGTGAGAGAAGAAACTCTAGAACAAGAACAGGTTAATGCAATGAAATTCGTCAATAGCATAGACAAAGTAATAGCACAAAAATGGCATGCTATGATAACCATTGTGATCAATAAAACCTACAAGTTTACAGTTGAAGGGCTGATAGATACGGAGCCGATCTTAATCGTATAAATGAAGGAGTCGTACCCACTAGGTATTTCCAAAAACTACCCAGGTTTTACATACGGTGTCAATAGCCGAGAAAATGGGAATTCAGTTTAAACTTTCAGATGCCGCTGTACTTAATCAGGGTATTTGTTTGAAACTCCTTTTGTTCTTATGAAAGGTCTAAATCAGTCCCCGATATTAGGGACGCCATTTATTAATATGCTTTATCCTTTCTCTGTTTTACGAAGAGGGAATTAGAATTGAGGTAGAAGGTCAACTTTGTAGTGTTTAGGTTCTCTCAACCACCTAGGCATAAGTATATTAATGAGATTCAAGAAAAGATAAAAGAAAAGAGAATTATCTTTATCATCTGAAAGAAGAAATGCAGTATAAGAGGATAGATGAACAAGCGCAAACTAAGAAGATAAAAGATAAAATTGAGGAAGTCCAAAAATGTTTGAGAACCAAGTTTGTCTTTGAAATACCTAACGCTTTTTGGAATAGAAAGAAGCATATAGTTGAATTGCCTTATGAATCTGACTTTGATGAAAAGAAAATCCCAACTAAAGCCAGGCCAATTCAAATGAATGCTAGATTAATGGAAATTTGTAAATCTGAAATTCAAGATTTGTTGAAAAAGAAGTTAATTAGGAAAAGCTCATCTCCTTGAGTTGTTCCTAGGCTAGTAATAAATTACAAGCCCTTTGAATAAAGCTCTAAAATGGATTAGATATCTGATACCTAATAAGAAAGATCTCTTAGATAGGTTGAATAAGGCGGTTATCTTCTCCAAATTTGATATGAAATCGGGATCTTGGCAAATCCAAATAGCAGAAAAAGATAGATATAAAACGACTTTTAATCCTTACACTTTGCTTTTACCATTGTTTATATTGTTGTTGTTTTGGTTTATTCTAATTCTTTAGAACAACACTTTAAACATCTAAATATTTTCTTGAAAGTTGTGAAGCATGCAGGATTAGTGGTGTCGGCTAAGAAAATGAAATTATTTTCTCCAAAAGTTCGATTCCTTGGACACAATATTAATAAGGATGATAGTTCCTATTGATAGAGCAATATCCTTTGCTGATAAGTTCCTGATGAAATTAGGGACAAGCAACGATTACAAAGATTCTTAGGAAGCCTCAATTACATAAAAGATTTTTATAAAGATTTAGCTAAGGACTCTAAACTGTTATACCAAAGGCTGAAAAGAGCCCAGCCCACAGTGCGATGAACACACTAAGGTCATTAGGAGACTAAAAGTTAAAGTCAAAGAACTTCCTGTTTAGCCTTAGCCAACCCTTGAGAAGCCTTTAAGATTGTAGAAACCGATGCTTGAGATATTGGGTATGGGGGAATCCTAAAACAGAAAATTAATAATTCGTACAGGTTGGTTAGGTTTACCTCAGGGGTTTGGAAGCTTGACTTTCGGAAAAACTATTCCACTTGTTAAAAGGAAATGTTAGCCATTGTCCATGCTGTTTCTAAATTTGAAAGTGATCTTTTAAACAAAAGGTTTTTAATAAGAGTCGATTGCAAGGCTGCAAAAGATATTTTGTTTAAAGATGTTAAAAATTTGGCCTCAAAACAGATCTTTGCGAGATGGCAGGGAATCCTTTCTGCTTTTGATTTTGATATTGAATTTATTAAAGGAGAAACTAACGCACTTCCTGATTTTCTAACCCGTGAATTCTTACAGGGTGAGAACAAGAAGTTCAGGGCAACTGACCCCACAAAAGAGCTCTAGCGCTCTCACTACGGCATCGCCATCGAAACCTCCTCATCCTTTGATGACTTCTTCCCCTTACAACAAGGGAAAAGAAAGGATGATTGCTGAAAATCCTTACAAAGAGTACATGAGAATTCCTCTAGCCATCATTGAAAGCAATGACTTGGATAAGCATCCCAGGCTTTTGGCCAAAAAATATTTAAGAGATGATATTCCACCTCTCAATAAGCCTTGGATATTCTACGAACAATTGCTGATTGAAACAGAGTCAATACGCATTGTCCATAGGCATCGAAATGATAATCAGAATATGATCGCTTTCTCCAAATTTCAGATATTAGAAGTGATACCCTGGAGAAATGGGGTCCTAGCCTTGAAAGGGCAGGAAGATTTCGACGACTGATATTAGGCCTTATTCCTATAACTATTTTGATTATAAAAAAGCTTGGGAATATGTGCTATGTTTTCAAAACCAAAACTTTTCCCACTCTTGGTTTATTCAATTCAAATTGGCCTCCCTGATAGAACTACCCATGTGGTTCAAAGGAATTTTCTTGTTATGGGGCCCTTCGAGGGATTTTCTACCGCTTTGATGTTAAGGAATCATTCGATATGATATTTAAAGTATGTAATAAATCGTATCCTGATGAGAGGATGTTATTCATGTGGTTTATGATGCTCTATGAACTACCATGGATTTTGAAGTGGGAATCTTGTGCATGCGAAGACCTAGACGAAGAATGGACTTATACGCCAAATCTCGAGAGAAGCATCCTCATCCGTTGGTTGGGATCCTTTTATTAAAAGTCATCTGGCTCCAAAAAAGTTCGTTCCCCTCACTATACCTATTGAAGCACCCCGGGCCTTACAACCTATTGCAGTAGCTTCAGCTGAGCCAAGCCTTTCTCAAAGGCTTCAAGCAATTATTGATCAACCAGGCCCATCATCATCCAAAGAAGATCTGAAAAAGAAGGTCTTGGAAATCCTTGACCTTGATGACGAATCTATGGCATCAGCGTCTGCCACTCCCCAAGGAGATAATGCTGAGTTTGGAGATGAGGACGACATCTTCGCAAATGAGGACATGTGCACTCGCATGGGCCCAGGACTCTCAGATCTCTATGATGAAACACAGAGATAATTCAGTCATGGATAACGACATGATGCATGAAGACACGATACATGAGTTTCATATGAAATTTCCAGAGTTCCAATAAGTTTCTGTCTGATAGCTCCAAGACAAAATCCTTGACGCTTGATTTCGACAAGACCACTTTTGTAAAATATCTACTTTCTCTTTTGTTGTCACGTGAAGGCTCGGAAGGGATCTTTAAAGTGAAGATGCCGCTCAAAATTGTAGGTCGCTTTATGCCGCTCCAATAAGTTCCTGTAGCTTAGTTGTCTTTAAATAGAGGGCTCTCCCTCGATTTGTAAGCATCGCTTATTCGCATGTAAAGCTGTGTTTACTGACTCCATTTACGCCTTTTACTACTTTATCTTGTAAAAAGAGTGTTGTGAGTTAAGTGTATATTTCCCAAGTGCTGCCTGCGAAGCTCTGTTTAAGCATTACGCCTCTCTGCATCTATGTAAGCTTAATAATGTCAATGATATCATTTCTGATTTCATTATACTCGTTTCCTTTATTTTGGCTCTGCATGTTTCAATTTACTTTAATTATTATGTTTATTATCTACGTCTCAACACTGCCTTCCGCACGTAAGCTTAAGATCGACTAAATATTTTCCTCTTAAGAGTCTTAAGAGTCTGGGCCATATATATATACCATGTATTAAATAGTTGAGAATTGAGTTTGGGTATGTCTGAATTTTTTGGAAATGTGATATGGGAATTACAGGGATTATTATTATTAGTATATTTATTAAGTATATGAATATTGTTTATCGGTTTTATGAAACGTTTTATAGATGATTTTATATGATTATTCATATTATTGATGTGATTTGATTGGAAATTAATTTAATTTGGGATAACGAGAATATTATATTTCTAAGGGTTATTTATTATGATTGTTACCTATTATTATTATTATTATTGTTATTTTTATTTAAGTATATGGAATTTTGGGTTCGGTTAAGAGTATATTATATTATATTATATATATATAAGTATATGAATGTGAATTACATATTTACGTTACCACACGTGCGATGTAGGATCTTGACGTGTGGGGCCACACGTGCGATGTAGGATGTCGGCGTGTGGTAGTGTTGAAGGTGTGGGCTCGTTTGAATATGGTTAACTATTGTTTTACCGACACGTGGCGTTGGACTTTCCGGCGTGTGAGCTTCCTTATATCTTCTGAACATAGTGATTTGCCTGGACTGCATTGAGCTTGCTCTGCAAGGTTCGGTCAGGATCTTTCCCCTAGCCATTTCCCGATTTGACCGCATAGGTGGTTGGACAGTTTCCCCCTCCCTGGTTGCCTCTAGTGGGTTGCTTGTACCTGCATTGAGCTTGCTCTGCAGTACCGGCCAGATTTTCCCGACCCACCGCCCGAATTGTCTACGGTGGTTGGCCAGTTTTCCCCATCCCGGTTGCCTTCGGAAAATTTATCTGTTGCCTTCGGTTGAAATTAAAGTGTTTAAGAGTCGGGTTATAAGCGGTAGGTTGTTTTGATTTTATATTATTATATGAAACGTGAGTATTGTTATGAAGAACTACGTGTGGCTTGATCCTCAAGAAGGATACGTAGGCAATCTAGATTAACCTAGGTGCGGTAGTAAAATAATCTGTTTGAGTTTATGATTTGAATTATGTGGCTATCTTTAAAGTAAAGAAACAAAATTGTGGATTCTGTTGATATTGCCCTGTTTTGATTAAATTTAAGGCTAAAGGCCTGTTATGTAATCTGTATGCATCTTTGGTTGTTGGGATATACATATTATGTTGTGTTTAAACAGGTTGAAATTGTGGTAAAGTCCATTTTTCAGAGAGATCGCGAAATTTCGTGAAGTCTCGGCCCCCTTTTCTTTTGTTTTCGTAAAAATGATGTTCTTAGTTAGTAAATGGGCCCACATTGGTTGGGTGTCGGAATAACAGCGAGGATCAGTCTCGGATTAGAGGATTCGGGCGATCTGTCATGGCAAGCGTGCGATTGGGAGTCGGTGGGTGTATAAGATCAAGTACAATTCTGATGGTTCTATTGAGCGTTACAAAGCTCGTCTTGTTGCCAAAGGCTTTACTCAACGAGAAGGCCTTGATTATACGAAACCTTTGCTCGATTGTGAAATTGGTCACGATTCGTTGTCTATTGGCCCTTGCTTATGTTCATCAATTGCCTCTTTATCATATGGATGTTAACAATGTCTTTCTACATGGTGATCTCCATGAAGAAGTTTACATGACTCCTCTTCCAGGCCTTTGTCAACAGGGGAGAGTAATTTGGTTTGTTGACTACACAAGTCCCTTTATGGTCTCAAACAAGCTCCTCGCAATTGCTTTCACAAGTTTTCTGTTGCCATTAAGAAAGTAGGATTTACACAATCTCTCTCAGATTATTCTCTCTTCACTTGTATTTGTGGTACATCATTTACTGTTGTTTTAATCTATGTTGATGACATGGTGATCACAGGCAATGACGAGAGTGCTATACAGAATTTGAAGTCTTTTCTTCATAATCAGTTTCACATTAAAGATTTGGGACATTTGAAGTATTTTCTTGGGCTAGAGATTGCAAGATCAAAGGCAGGAATTGCGATCTCCCAACGAAAGTACACACTTGATATACTCGATGATGCAAGTCTTCTAGGTGCTCAACCAGTAGACTTTCCTATGGAGCAAAACTTGAAGCTCACAAACAGTGATGGTGAAGTGCTCAACAATCCTTTCTGGTTTAGACGATTGGTGGGAGATTAATCTACCTTACAATCACTAAACCTAAGATTACTTATGCAATCAACATTACGAGCCAATTTATGCATCAACCGAGGAAACCACATTTGGATGCCGCTTTACGTGTTCTTCGTTATCTAAAAGGTAGTCCAGGTCAAGGATTACTTTTCTCTTCAAACAGCAAGTTGCATTTGATAGGTTATTGTGATTCTAATTGGGCAACCGCCCCATGACGAGAAGATCCACTTGATTCTTGTGTTTTTCTTGGGAATTCACTCATATCCTGGAAAACAAAGAAACTAAAAATGGTATCTCGTTCATCTGCTGAAGCAGAATATCGTTCCATGGCAGCCGTTACTTGTGAGTGACATGGTTACAATCTCTTTTGAAAGATCTACAAGTTACCAATTTAGGTCCTGCAAAGTTGTTCTATGACAACCAAGCAGCCCTTTATATTGTCACCAATCCCGTTTACCACGAACGCATACGAAACATATTGAGATTGATTGTCATGTGGTTCGAGAGAAGATTCAAGTTGGACGATTTCTTTGCCTCATTTATTCCATCTGCGTCACGATTAGCATATTTGTTCACAAAATCCCTTGGAAGTAATGCTTTTCACAATCTTGTACGCAAGTTGAGCATTCTTGATATCCATGCTCCAACTTGAGGGGAGTGTTGGAAATTAGGAAGTTTCTTTATTTCCTTTTCTGTAATTGATTGTAATTGATTTAGGAGTAGTCTCCAAGTAAACCTAGGATTCCTTTTAGGGCTTGTAAATCTTTGTATAAATACTTAGCCTTTTGGCTCTATCAATACTACGAAGAAATATTCTTCTCAACACAGTCTCTAGTTTGACAACCAACAAACTCAACCAAGATGGCCAAGCACCAAAATCTAGCCAAAAGCTAATAAAAGCCCCAAAAAGGAGAGAGGTGGAGTAAAGGGGAGAAGAGGATAGGGAAGAGGAGAAGAGGAGAAGAGGGGAGGGGTGGAGGCCAACGACCTCGAAGGAGGCGGCAACCAAAACTTTTCTCAGGTTTTTCTCTCAAGGCTCTTTGTTTGTTGAAGGAAAGGAAAGAAAGAAAAGTAGGAGTGATCATCTGATTGAGCAGTTGTGGCAACAGAGGGGCAATGCCGTCCTTTAATATAATTTTATTATTGTATTCGCTAATTTGCTATATTGAATATTCGTACATTATTGAATTAGGAAACTTTTTCTTCCCCTCCCTTCCGCCCTCCTCCCTCCGAGTCCAATTCAATTTCTACTCCCATCCCAAGTTCAAATTTGGGGCCTCGGATGGTTGTTCAACGGTTGAAATCAATTGAACTATCTGAAATTTAAAATGAATGGTCCCATGCTTTCTGTCTATGATTATAACGCCAAGCAAGAGAAGTGCTCACCAGGGAAGGGAGGTCCAAAACGCATGAGAAGTGGTGAATGTGATTTTTTCCCTCTGTCTTCTCATGCCCAATATTTAATTAAAATATAATACCATATAGGTCTTAAATTTTTTTTATTAAAATATAAAACAAATGATTCAATTTCTTAGACATAAGAATGATGACATTTGTTCTTATTCCTTCTCGGTCTTATCGTTTTGTTTTTTAAATAAAAAAAATTAAAATAGAGTTTTGGATTTATCTAAGACAAGAGGACTCTTTTGCGATGGTCTAATAATAAAGCAAACAAATTGCATATGGATATAGATAGAAAGAATAGGGATGGGATTAAATTCCCCTTTATATGGAATTTGAACTTTTTGAAGGTTTAAGGCAAAGTGGTCGGCACTAACTTGTGGGGACATTTGGAGCCTACCCGTTACCACCCATGACCCATCCACCTCTCGCTACATGAACGTTGGACAAGTTCATCTTTAGCGGCTAATCTAATCTAATGCCATTCACATCCTCACCTCTCCAGCTCCAGGTTTCAATTCGAAGGCGAAACAGGAATGCATCAAGAAGACTAAGCAAATTTGATGTTTCAATAACGAGATTGTTCCAATAAAATGTTAACCACATATGAATGATGAATGTTTAAATTTGAACGGAAATAGATAAAGAGTTTATCTGCCTTTTCTATAAATAAACAATAAAAAAAACGTTTTGCTTAATTGATACATGGATTTCAAAGGCTATGTTGCACCTAACCATTTAAAATGTACAAAGTTGTTTGCTGATTTGTTTAAACTAGGTCATAAGTCATGCTTTATGTGGACATGTTGACACCATGTTGACTTCACCTTCCCTCTTCAGCAAATCCTATCAATTAAGGGATAACCCTTGCTTATTATACCTCACATCCCATCAAACAAGGAATAGCTAGCCATGTCCCCTCCTATGCGTTCTCAATGCCCAAGACCCCAAATCAAGGGGATGCCATGTAGAATCCCCAAATCAAGGAGAGCCATGCATTCTCTACCACTACTTGGACTACAAAATGGAGCTCACCACCTCAAAGCAAAGGGACTAGCGGCTGCCACTTCCTCAAGAGCTCTCCCAAGCTCTCTATTTATCTTCTACAAGAGCTCTCAAGCCTCTCTCCCCATATCTCTATCTAATGTACAATGTAATCTCCATATTCAAATACAAATACAAAGCTATAAACTATAGTGGATGTAGACCCATTATGGGTGAACCACTCAAACACTTGTGTTACGTGTGTGATTATATATTAATCCATTAGGTACGAAGACAACCCGTTAACATTATGTCCTAATAGAGCAAAACATGCTCTCGACTCCAAATAGATAAAACACTATCTCTTCCTTATTATATTATTAATAATGCTCTTGTCATTATTATTGTGAACCTGCTGAAACACCTTTTAATATTAGGCTCTAATATTGAATTATGATTGTTGGTGCTCAAAACTAGACGGGTAGTAATGGACCCAACTTAAAGATGAGGTGGATGATCGAGGAATTGGATCTGCCTTGATAACGGCTTCCCTTCAATAGGTTGAGCAGGATCTCACTGAGAAAGAGAAGAAAGCAGTGGGTAAAGCCTTAAGCACCGGTGTGGTACCAGCCAAAGGCCCTTCGATGCTAAAGTTAGGCTGAAGGAGAGTAGAGTAAGCTATTAACAATGCAAGGGCATAAATGTCAAGTAGAAACTCTTACCTTGTATCTGGGATATGGGGCTCTATTTGTAGGGATTTTTTGGTGTCCTCTAAGTGTAAAGTTTCGATGTGGGACTCTTAGGAATAGCAGAGGAGGATGCCACGTGTCCCAGCGAATATACTTGGGAGGACCCTGAGAAATACTTGAAAGAAGCCCTCTAGGAGGTTCGGTCGGCACGGAGTGCAGAGCGAACAACCGATCTTAGATTGAGAGCCTTGGTGGCTGGGCCGACCGGTGAGCAATTAGCCTTGGATGCCGAGGGGCATGCAGATTGCAAGACCAGGTTTTGTCGGTGCGGGCTGTTGGGCCGTCTTGACCTTACAACAGTCGTGGTGCAGAAGGTACCTACATTTGTAAGACTATGGTTGTAAGTGTGGGCCCTTCTTGATGTAAGGTCTTTTCCACGTGTCATGGCATAAGATACTGGTTAGATATGGTACAAACAATGATATTAGCTCATCCTCCAGTATCTCACCACCCCACCAAATATTATTATGATTTAATGGGTTATAAGTGAGCCACTACCACACCAAAATTTGGTTATTAATAACATCTCACTATCGCACCAATATTATAATATCGGTAATGTAAGCTTGTTATGAGAGGTTAGGGTTAGGTCGCCTCAATCTACTTTTTAGAGGAATCGGGGGCTGGTCTTTTTCCTAGCACGCTTGAGTAAGATCATATGCTCGACAAGCAACAAGGCCTTAAAGCTCAAGAAAAATTATATCATCACATGTGTGCTCGGCTCGCCATAAACATTCTTCAAATATGTGTGCTGAGCTCGGTCTCACCATCTCCACCTTGTCCCACCATGGTCAAAGAAAGACAAGGATAATTGTATCTCCATATATGTTCTTAGCTCGGCGCATATGATGACTATCTTGATACCGCAAGTAAGGGATTACACATACCCACTATTATCTAATTACCAAGTAGTGTGTACATTATCATCACACCATCATAACATACAACTTCATTGCATTGCCATCATTACATGGCATACATCGTCGTCATTACATAACATACATCACCATCGTGACACGACACACATCGTCACCATGACATGACATACATCGCCGTCATTGCATGGCATACATCGTCATGAAACGACATGCATCACCATTGTGACATGGCATACATCATCATCAAGTCATTACTTACAACACTATCATCACAATATCATGTGATATGTGTTCGGCTCAAACCTTACTATCTGCATATATGTGATCGGCTCGACCTTACTATCTCCATATATGTGCTCGGTTCGGCCTTCTTGTCTCCATATATGTGCTTAGCTCGACCTTACTATCTCCATATATGTGCTCGATTCGGCCTTACTATCTCTATATATGTGCTCGGCTCTACCTTACTATCTTCATATATGTACTCGGCTCGGCCTTACAATCTCAATATATGTGCTCGGCTCGGCCTCACCACCTCCAACGGATATATACTCAGCTCGGCTAAACATTGGTCTTCCGGAAAGTCCCCAACCAAGAAGCTATTCTTGATTTGTGAACTTGGGGGCTTCGTTGACACAATGTTGACCACACCTCCCTCTTGACCAAATCCTACCAATTAAGGGATAACCCTTGCTTATCATACCTCACATCCCATCAAACAATGAGTAGCTAGTCATGGCCCCCTCCTCTGCATTCTTAATGCCCAAGACCCCAAATCAAGGTGAGGCCATGTAGAATCCCCAAATCAATGAGGGTCGTGCATTCTCTACCACTACTTGGACTACAAAATGGAGCTCGCCACCTCCAAGCAAAGGGACCAGTGGCTGCCACTTCTTCAAGAGCTCTCCCAAGCTCTCTATTTCTCTTCTATAATAGCTCTCAAGCCTCTCTCCCTATATATCTCTCTCATGTACAATGTAATCTCCATATTCAAATAAAAATACAAAGCTATAAACTATAGTGGATGTAGCCCCATTATGGGTGAACCACTCAAACACTTGTATTACGTGTCTGATTATGTCTTAATCAGATTAGGTACGAAGACAACCCATTAACAGGACCCAAGTTGTTTAGATGCTAATGGGTATTGTTGTGCTTCTATATTTACTTATATCCTTAATATTCTTTTCAAATTTGAGTATGTGCGAGTTGCTGATATTTTAATTACAATTGTATCATCTTCTTTTTAAATTTTTTTCTTCATATTTCCATATCGGTTCACTATGTTATGCATTATTTTATATATAATATATTTATATATGTATGTATGTGTATATATGCTTCTTTCATGTAAGACGAATGCATTGTTCTTTATGAGCTTTCAAATTAGATACTAAGTTATACACATGTCAAAATTGCAAACTTTTAGGGTTTTGGAGGTTTATAAATACATACGACTTTGCGATGTAGTTACATATTCCGAGTCTATTTTTTTATACAAGCAACAATTTATTTTAAATTAATATAAATTGCGTGGAGGATTCAAACTCGAGTGCAAAGTGGAGAGACATTCGTTCTAGCCCACTTGGTTGAGCCCATGTCTGCGAGTCTATCAATACATATGAATATTATGTATTATTGTCACAGTTCCAAGGTATATAAATACAAATAATTCTCCATTTTGTGACCTAGATACAAGGAGACTCACAAATTTGAGATGTACTAACTAAAAGTTGGTTGAGTGGTCAGTGGGGTTTAGCTCAGTTGGTTGAGCTTTTTCACCTCAATCCTTGTGGTGAGGTTCAAAACCCCTAGTGTAACATCAGGACCTAATTTAAGTATTAATTAGGGAATTACATTTTGCCTTTGAGGGTAAGGGTATTTTGGTCACTTTTAGTTTGGATTTGGGAATTGAGTTGCAGTTGCGTAGAAATCGTCGATACAAGTTCGTAGACAAGCGGCACGCTCAATTCCGAGTTATAACAGTCGAAAAAGTCTGAAAACTAAAAAGGTATATTGGTCATTTCAAAATTTGTAAAATACATGAAAATCCGGTTTTGCCCTCATCCCCTCACATAGACCTAGAAAACAGGTCGTTTCAATGGGTTTTGGGTTGACACGACACGACCCGTTAACTTAACGGGTGAAAAACATCAGACCCAAACACGACCCGTTACAATTCCCAAATAACCTGTTAAGAATAGACAGGAAAAAATATACTATCACCCAACGCTAACTTTTCTTCCCGCAAACCCCAACCCTAACTTTTCTTCCCTTTTTCCCTTTTTCCCTCTGCATTTTAGTTTTCTTCCCCCTCCCCCCCAAAATCTTCTCTCTCACTCACACACACACAAATATCTTACAAATTTGGTCCTCTCTCTCTCTCTCTCTCTCGCGTCACCACTTTCACAATTGCTCTCATTTAATCCAACCTTAAAACCCAACAACAACAGCAAAAACAGTGGAATAAAGAAAATTGACTGAGAGATAAAGGCCTTAGGCCGAGAGAGATGGGGAAGTACATGAAGAAATCTAAAATCTCAGGTGACATCGTCGTGATGGAGGCCTCCGTTTCACCACAGTGTTCTCTTGGCTGGGCTGAGTTTGTTGAGTGGAGAGAAGAAAAAAAGGGAGAGATAGAGAATGACGGAAAGAGGAAGGAGAAAAGGAAAAAGAGAGGAACAAGAAAAGGAAAAAGAGAGGAAGAAGAAAAGGAAAAATAGAGAGATGGAGAGAAGAGGAAAGAAGAAGAAAAAGTGAGAGTCACGGAGAGAGAATGGGTTGAAGGAAAAATAATATTAAAAAGAGTGAGTGGGAGAGATGGAGAGATGGAGAATGACAACAACAAAAAGGTGTATGTTTGGTGTAGAGGTGTCAAATGGGCTGACTCGGCCACGCCCGAACCATTTAAATTCATGTCGTGCCTTGCCGCATTTAATTTATCCGTGCGTGTCGGCCCATTTAGTAAAATCGTTAATCGTGCGGCCCAAAGCCCAAGTCCGCATTGAAATGGACTGGCCGAGCTCGGGCCCAAGCACCGCCCATTTATTTTGAATTTTTTCACTTCAGTACTATCTCCTATATAACTCCCAACGACCAAAGCTTTTTTAACCGACCTCGTCGCCTCATTGTTGAGGAAAGAGAAGGATATATTATATACACGAAACCTACTGACTCAGTGAGCTATGAGCTGTGACCTCTCCATCTCTCTTAGAAATAGGAATTTTGATGTTTGACGCAATTGTTAGGTGCATCTCTAACTCTAAGCATCCAATCCAGGCATCCAATTCCATAACCACGCAATTGTTTGCTGTGCCGAGACGTTGTTGGATGCTAAATGAAAGTCAATTTATTTTCTTTGAATGGTTAAGTTACAACATCTTGGTTGGATGTGGAAATTAGTTTGAGTTTTCTACTGTTATAACACTTACTGGCCTCCGGTAAATATGTGAAATTGTTCCTATAGTTGAGAAATCCGCTTAATGGAATGATGGATATTTATAAAATGGTTAGATGGAAAGCTGACCATTTGTAGTTTCATTTATTTGGTTGAATAGATTGATTTACTCTAGGAAATTTATGTTTCAACATATGTTTGTGCAATAAACTTTTGTTTACCTTAAATTGTATTTTGAATTTGAATCTTAAATCCACCAAGCAAGTAAGGTTAAACTGATTTTAGGAATTTTTGAATGGATAAGACATAATCACATGAGCATTAGAATAATATAGAATGACCTTGGGAACTAGATTTCTCTTAGAGAAGCTGAGAAAGATTTAGGAGATTGTTTAAGTTATTAGCTAAGGGATTTGGTTATGTCACTTAAGTGGGTTTTGACTTTTGAGACCAAAAAAAGAAGTTAAATGGGCTGTGCTTGAAGCGAGCTCGAGGCCAAGCCCGGCCTATGTCGAGCCATGGGCGGCCCGGTCCATTGGACCTCATTTTTGATCGGCGGACCCAAATTTTCATATCGTGTCGGCCTGCCCATTTAATATTCGTGCTCGTGCCGTGTCGTGCCTCATTTAAACGAGTGCAGGCACGTGTCGTCTTTGGATTGGCCCATCCCGTTTGACACCTCTAGTTTGGTGTTAGGAATTTAGATATTTTAAAATAAAATAAAAAACATTTTGCAAAATTACAAAATTACCATCCTTAACGGGTGGATGCAAATATTCACAAATTGACCCGACACGACCCGTTAGCTTAACGGGTGGCTAATGGGTTCCGTTTTCAACCCGAGCCATTAAGCTCAACCCAAATACGATAATTTTGTGCGAATTCGTGTCGTGTGTAATATTGCAGTCTACCCTCACACACACTCTGTCTCTCCTTCGGCTCTTTCTCTCTCCTCCCCTTCGTAACCAAAAGCAGTCGGCGCCTTTAGCTGCGATCTTCTCCGTCCGACCAACCCGGCCACGAGAGACAGGTCGGAAAAGAACGGCCTCCGACAGGCGACCACATCCTCCCCCTTCTCCGACGAGCCCAACCCCTCAAGCGCCGGCGAGAGCTCGAAAAATGGCCGATCGTTTCTGGTTTTTTTGAAGCCGTTTCCACCGCCAATTTCATCATCCAGGTATAGATTTTGATCCTCTTCTCGTGTTCTTGCTGTCTATACAATCAATTTGGGTTGATATTGTAGTTTTGAAGATCAATTTCAAACCCTTGAAATCCGACGGTTTTGGCCGTGATTTCTGTTAGCTCCGGCCACTTTTTGGTCGGGGTCCAAGACCAAAAAAGTTCCCCTAGGTGTAGTTGATCTAATGGTATAGATATTCGCCGGCGATTTGGAGTTTTTCCAATCTCCAAAATTTCTCTAGACATCCACCACTGTCGGTGGAACGTGGGCCAATTTGTGGTGGCTCATTGAGTTCCAATATGCTCCTTACGTTGTCTGCGCGCATGACGATATGCTCGGATTTAGGTTTGGTTACCGTTTGAGTATCGAACGGATATTTCGCCTATTATGAGATATCCGGGTTCGATAGGTTTGGACCGTTCGATTGGTCCCACTTTCAAATATGTAGTTCCTCGTACCTCTATGATCGTGTAGGAACTGGTTGATCGAGAATCGGAGTCCGGATGCTCCAAATCAACGATTATAGGGTTAGGTAAACTAGTCGTTGTCCGATCAAGAGCGATCCGACCGCTCCATCAAGACTAAACCCTCGGGACTTGTTTAGTAGACCTTATTGGACCAATAGGAACATTCGAATTGGAAATCAGAGGTTGTGGGCCCCGTGGGTCCGATTGACCAAAAATGGGAAGTTTGACCAAATTGTTGACCATGGACTTTCGAGACCATCTCATTCGTTAAAGAGTACTAGGATGGCCGTAGAACCTTCCTAAACAAAATACACACTTTATATTCCGAGAATTAGGGTTTTCAATTTAAAGTTTGTGGTTGGAGACAGTTATTAATTTAATCTTGGTATTCTTTCAAACATGTGCTCTGGCTCGGCGTAGCCAGCAGGAGGGACCCTCACAGGGTCGTACTAGTTTGGAATTTTTGTGAGTGGACATTGTTTTTAAATAAACAATTGTTTTTCAAGTATGAAATTGCATGCATGAAGGGGATTTTTGATTTAATACTTAATTTACTTGGGTTATGGGAATATGGAAACTGGATGCATGTTTGGGTGTGGGATTTACCATTTTCTTATGGCATTGTTGATATTGAGTATTAATAATACGGGATATGGATCAGGTATGTGATTTTGGATTAGGGTTGGTATGTGTTGATGGTGGGTCAAATGGATTATATGTTTTACTATAATGTGTGCCTCCCCATTTATTGGTTACTTTGGTTACTATTGACACATGTAACTCTTCGAGGTGTGTCAGGAATCGGGCACCCTTATTTGGGTGTACAGAAGGCCTTCACGGGCAGTCTGCGCGTAAGACTATTTCAACCGCACGTGTATTGAGGATTCTCGCCGTGTGTGTCCTGGGGAGCAATAGTCCCCAATTGGACTGGTTATCCCTAGCCACATAAGTATAGAGGATTCTGCCATGTAGACTAGTAAAATTATCCATGTGTTGGATTTTTTTCCCCTGGTACATAGTGACGGTGTGTGTGTGTGTGTGTGTGTTTATATGTTATATATACATATATATATATATATATATATATATATATATATATAAGAGTTATGAATTTAAAAAGGTTTTAAATGCAAGTACGGATAATAAGGTTTAAATGCATGTTTTTCGGAAATCGTTTTCAAAAAGGCGGGGTTAGTACGTTCCTTTATAGTTATGTTTAAACTTTATTTTTGTCCACTCACATTTCTATTTTGCACCCCGGGCTGTAAGCTGAAGTGACTAGAGATCTCAAGACAAGAAATCCTTTCCGCACAAATGCAGACTTCTTTGTAGGATTTTCTTCTATGTTCCGTTAAATGTTTATGTCTTTGTAAACTAATGAAATTCTTAGAATGCTCTGATGTCGCCCTTTTAGGGTTGAATTTAAGGCCGGTGGCCATTTGTAAATTGTGTGTGCTACTGTTGGGAAATTATAAACTGTGAATTTTAGAGGTGAATTAATTGGGTAAATGGTCATTTTTCAGGGAGACTACGCCGAAATTTCGATACAAGTCTTGACCCCTTTTATCTAATAGGCGGGAAAAGGGTTTAATTAGTCGGTGGACCCGACATCGTAGGGATATCGGAAGGGCAGTAGAGTTCAACACGGATTCCAAGGGGATTTGGGTCGGATCCTGTCACTTAGGCACCCAATGAATATTTGTGTATACCCCTCCCCAATCGCTTGTACTAAAAAAGTTGGTTGAGTGTTGTTTCCGTTATTACATTGGTAAAAATTGACGTAACATTGAATTGTAATAGCATATATATGCCTCAATCTCCTTCTATTGAAGGATTCCTCAAATAAAAATTATTTGAGGGACACCTTTTAGGGCCAATTACAAATTTTTTTTCAACGATCCGATCAATCTATATTTTAAGTCTACATGTTGGAAATTTAATATTAATTAATATTAATTTTCCTATTTGAATGGAAATTAATAGAGTTCATTGGACCATTGTGTCCTTTGTCAATTTTCAGAATAGGTATCAAAGCACCTATGTATTCAATGGATGCATTAGTTTGCTTTTTATATTGGGACATGTAGAGTCTTAGTATAGTCACTACTAATTATGGTATGTGAGAAGGTTTCCTACATAATCTGGTTCAAAAAGTCCTTGGGAATTGTAGTGCTTCTTTCACAAGAATAAGAGTCGTTGTATCATGTGAGGCGAGCGCCAGTAACCATAAGCATCTGTGTGGGACGTAATTCATCTTAATGTCAAAGTGTCCAACACTTGCCTCGACTCAATTATTTAGGTTTTTCTAATCCATATCATTTTATTTTTTCATTGTGTATGCTTTTAATTTTTCAGCATAATATTGAAATATTATTTCTGAATTTAGTGTGATTAAAATATAGAAATTAGACCCCAATTTTTCCAACAATCTTAAGACGAATTATCTGGTTTATTTGCTATAGTTGTTTTAACAAAATTCAGTTTGAGAAACTTGACTTCGTCTCTTCAGTTGTGACGGTTAATGACATATATTGCAAACGAGGGATCTTTTCGGTGAAAAAAATTGCAGAACGGTTTTCATAGTATAACCGTATGATTGGTCTAGTTTGGTATCTCTGCATACATGCTGCTATAAGTTCCTCCACAAAAGTTGAGACTTAAAGCATCTCCAACAATAGTAGCAAATAAAACTCTTCAATTGAAGTTTGTTGACCTACGTAGCAATTTGAAAAGCCTTATTTGCTACTTGAATAATTTTGCTCCAACAGACTCTTCTTGATTCAATTAATGCAATATCGTGAAAAAGAGCAAAAATATAAAAACATGTGAAAAATGTCTATGTATTTATTATATGAAAAGAAAAATGCATGTTTTTAACATTTTTAAGGTAGAAGATAGTTTTTCTAATGTGGCTCACCTATTTTAGAATTCCAAAGCTATTGAAGATGCTTTTGGAGAGGCTCTTACTTTATGTGGTTTTATGTTTTATTTTATTTTTATTGAGCATTTACTGCATGATGAGTAGATGCATCCCATGAATCTATTAAATACTGGATAAGAGATGAATCATTGTATTTGTCAAGATGTTCAAGGCCCTGTCATTTATTTTATATAGAAAAAAATTACAATGGCCAGATGCAATACTTTTTCATTTAATATGGACCATTCAAAGAGAAGGGATGTAACTCTTACACTAAACGAGTGTTTTTGAAGACAGAAAATGGAATTACAAATCGAATTGTATTTAGTATATCTTGCAGAAAATTTCTATCATTTGTTATGCGCGTATCGGATACGGCGCCCGATACGATACGACATCAATACTATTTGATATGCCACGTGGCATATCGTAGACTTTTCTGGCATTTGACTTTACAATACAGCTCCAATACTCAATCGATACGTTCATGATACGGTCGCGATACGTCAAGGGAAGAAGAAGAAGAAGAAGGAAGAGAAGAACCCACCACCAGTAATTGCCACGCCGCGAGGAAGAAGAAGATGGCGGCGAGGAGCCCTTGGGCGCTGCGTGTGAAGAGGGAAATATATATATATCGGAGAGCGTGAGGAAGATGGCGACTGACCTAATTTCTCTTTTTATTATAACCTACAAGTGACGATGTCATTTGCTAAAATAGTTTTTATTTTTTTTTTACATAGATCTATTTATGGGTTTGGGTCTTAAGCAATAGTATTAAAATGGGTTTTGGGTAATGATATGTGTTGGGTGAAAAAAGTTATACAGGCCTAAAAGAATATAAGGAATCAGAAAAGAAAGACCAAAATGCTACACTATATCAATTTTTCTATATATATATATATATATATATATATATATATATATATATATATATATATATATATATATATATATATATATATATATATATATATATTATTTTAATCGCCGTATTGGTGCCGTACCCGTATCCTAGTTTTGGAGATTTACCATATCGGCGTATCATATTGTATCATATCACCGTACCGTATCCATGTCGGTGCCACATAGTTAGAAACCTTTGTATTGTTATCTAATGTAACATGTAATAAAGTGTGAATCTGTTCCACTCAATTAGAATTTTATAGGGTTAATTGGTGATTTGCCCCATGAACTTGTACCTATCTTTCAATTTACCCCTATCCTTTTTTAAGAAAATTAAGGATATTTTTCGCCAATTTCCCCCTGCCGTCTACATCTTCAACATTTCATTATTTTAATAAACGTAAGGCCCACCTACTTCACCTATGCCTTCCCTTTTGTTGTAATTTAAAAACAGAGGGGAGTGGGGAGCGCGAATGGGAGAGAGAGAGAAAGAGGGGGTAGAGAGAAAGAGAGGAAGAGAGGGAGAAAAGGGAGGTGACGACAGAGGAAGGTCTGTTGGAGAGGATGGGTTTAGGGGGAGGGTGGGGTTCTAGGTTCGTTGGGGGCGGATGTGCGTGAAAAAACAGAAAGGGGCATAGGGAGGGAGAATAAATATGGGGGAGGAGTGGGGAGGGATGGATCTTGTATATATGGGTTTTGGGTTCATTTGGGGGTGGGCATATGGGTTCGGGTTCGTTGAGGGGTGGGTATGTGGGTTCTGGGTTCGTTTGGGGGTTGGAACTTGCAGTGGTGGTCATGGGGGAATCGGGGTGAAGAAATCTAGGGGAGGATGGGGAGGGTGAATGGTCTGGGGGTAAAAAATAGAAGACTAGAGGAGGGAGAAGGGGTGTGTGGGTGGAGGATGGCTTGCGGTGGGTGGGAAGAGAAGAAAACACAATAGGGGCCAGGGTTCTGGGTCTGTGCTGTGTGGGTCCTCATTTTTTTATTTTTATTTTTGTAAAAAGAGAAGAGAGAGGGAGAGACACTGTGCAAAGATCAAAAGGAAAAAAGTTCAAAACCTTAAAGCCTAAGGGAAGGGGGCGACGAGAGAGAGGGAGTAGGGTGGGGCTGGGGAGAAGGGTCGGGTAGAGAAGGGGAGAAAAAAACCAAAGGGGAGGAAGACAAAAAACAGAGGGGATAAGGTTTTTTTAATGTTTTATTTTTCTTATATTTTTCTATAATAAAAATTTATTTTTAATGACCTAACAGCAAATTAGTGAGTCTTATGACGCCTGCTTTTGGACATTCTCCAATTATCTTCGTGGCGTGTGTCAATTTCTACACTAAAAACAATGTCTAATGTATTAATGGCATTGTTTTTAGTGTAGAAATCGACACATGTCATGAAGATAATGGAGAAGGTCAAAAGAGAAAGGTTAGAGAGAAGGTTCTAGCAAGATTTCTCTTTGAGGAAATGTTGAGGATTTCAACAATAGGGGAAATTGACGAAAAAAATGTTCATATCCTTAATTTTCTTAAAATAAAAAAAAAGGATGGGAGGAAAATTGAAAATTTGATACAAATTCAAAAGGCAAATCACCAGTTAACCCAATTTTATATCATAGTTTTAGTAAAGGACAGATTTTGATCAACTACAAGTGTGGGTAATTTACAACAGTGACCATACCCAATACGGTAAGGGCATTTTCAAAGTGATCTCGTTAATTGCCATTAAGCTCTACCAATTTACCAGTTCATGTGTTTTGGATTTTGCAAATATATATGGTAAAGGAAAATGTGATTAGTATGAGTACTAGTCATGGTGAGATCAACTCAGATAGAACAGAGGTTCTAAATATTTTTGAGAATTCGAAGGGGCAAAGACCAATAAATGATTTGTGGAATGAATAATTTCAAGACCTGAGGTGAGAAGTACATATGGCCTAAAAAGAAACTATCATTTAATGAGGGTATAGTAAATTTGAGTATGTTAATTATGATATTAACATAGTTCTATTAGAGCAACTCCAGCGGCACGGGGGTTGGGGGTCCCACGGGCCTGAGCCCAAATTGAGTTTCCAGCAACAAAAAGTTGCCTGGGCAGGAGGTGGAGTGAAGTAGGTGGCCTCGGCGACTGCTGCGCAGCTTCTTGAAAGCGGTGACGTCAATGACGTAAAAAAATTTGAAAAAAATTGAAAAAATCCAAAAATTCAAAAATATTTTTAATACATACCTATCAATTTTATTATTATTAATTTCATACATACAACTAAAATTAATTCCATGTAAAAAATAAAATTAAAATAAAAGTGAATAGTAGTTCTTGCTGCTTGTGCGATGGGTGGAAAAACACATTCTTGTTTTGCGAGGCGTGCACTATTCATGTGAATAGTAGCTACCTAGCTCCTCCTCTCCCCCTGCCATGACAAAGGGAAAATGGGTGGAGTTGCTCTTACTAGTGCAACATTGAAATGATTTAAAGAATCAATATAAACTAACATATGCAGACATTATTTCGTCCACAATATTAGTGAAAGTACAAGTGCCCTACTTCTCAAGGCATATAAGAGTGATTTATTGGCAACCATTACCACAATATTAGAGAATTGTGGGGTCACCCACAAATGTGAAGAATTGTGAGGTGACTCATTGATAAGAAGAAGTTTAAAACTCCATTTCTTGGAAGAGATATTGAAAGTTTATAGAATAGTTCATAAGCACCATAAATTTATTATTCACAGAGGTTTTAAAATTGTCTCTTAACATGCATTTTAAGTTAGAGAACTTTCTATAACTACTTTAAATGTGGGGGTGTCTACATATAAGTGTTGGAAAATCACTTAGTGACACAATTGGTGAGTCTTAAAAGTTGAAGACTTAATATTGTGAACAACTAATCTCGAGTAAAATGTGTTTGCCTGCATATAGACTAGAGAATTAGTTGATCATCAAGGGGAATGGTGTTATAAGCCAACATTTAAAGTCGTCATAGTGGATACCCAACTTAGCTAACTGGAGATCCTAAGATCTAAGTTCAAAAGGGATAATCAAATTATAGATGACTAAGTTGTAGCACTGCAGAGAGTTTAATGTTCATTAAAAAATAAAAATAAAAATATATTCAAATAGCTCCAAGGAAATATTAGATATATATCGTGGTTTTGAGACCACTTGTTAATGGATGAGGAGGAGGTGATTGCCAAGTTGCACAAGTAACAGCAACCGATTTGGACTAGCTATTAATTTGCCTTGTACCTTGTGCCTTGTGCGGCCTTGTGACTTGTGGGTGACAAAGATGACGCTTTCAAAGTTGCCAATTCTGGGACCCTGGCATTGGATTTGGATTTGGATTTGGATTTGGATTTGATGGAGTCTAAATTATTTCATAAATATCGCCATGGAGGGGTAACCGCAGCGAGCAAGCATTGTAAAAGAGGCACTTGTCAATCAAGGAAAGTTGTCAATCAATTCCCAATTTCCCAGAACTTGTTTTTACTGTTGTTACTACAGGAATTACTAGTAGATAGTATGGGCTTCTCCTTCTTCAGAGACCAAAATTACATTAAAAAAATATCTTCTTGGCATAGTCTGGCGGCATGTGAATTATTGGATGACCTTTTTCCTTATGATTGTAACACGTCTGGTGGGCTGAAGATTCAAACTTAATTAGCCACTCGCAACTTTCTAGAAGAATATTGAAGGATGATGACTGTATATGTCATTTCCTCGTTCCCTACTTCCAATTCCTACCTAATTAATCATTTAATAGAGTCTTTAACGAAAAGGGTCACCTGGTAATTCATGTAAATTGTAATCTATCTAGCTAATCCCAGAGAACCAAAAGCTGGAAGGAAACCATCAATTACTAAAGTACCCCTACAGCCTACAGGCTACAGGCTTCAGGCTATAAATACATAGTTTATCATTCATTTGGGTTTGTAAATTGTGTGTATATCATTCTATCAATATCTTGAGTTGTAATTAATGGAGGGCGAGGGCGAACATATGAAGAACAGAGAGAACAAAATTGTGGTGGCAGTAGATGAGAGCAGAAGAGAGCATGCATGCACTGTCCTGGTGTCTGGGAAACCTCTCTTCTTCTCAAAACACCAGCAACACTCTTGTTCTTCTCTATGTGAAACCACCGCCAGTCCATTCCACTTTCGATGCTGCAGGTAATTAATTGCCAACAAGCTTTAATTTTTTAGATTTTATTTTGGCTTTGAACGATCACAGAGCAGATATGTGATGTGTGATATGATGAGGATCGTGTTTGTTAATTAACTAATTTGGAGATGGAGATGGTGTACTTGATTTCACAGGTTATATGTTTTCTAGCGATGTAGTTGCAACCATGGAAAAATACGGCACTGACATGGTGAATTCAGTGATGCAAAGAGCCGAAGCTGTCTACAGAAATTTCCACACCAATGTATATATTTATTCATTTTTGTTCCAGTAAAAGTACAAGTGCTTGTGTTTAATTTGAAATTACTATTAGTATTACAAGTAGTAATTAAGTTGATGTGGTGATGCAGGCACATGTGCATATTGAGAGAATGGTAGGGAGGGGAGATCCAAAGGATGTGATATGTAATACGGTTGAGAAACTTAGAGCTGATACCTTGGTCATGGGAAGCCACGGTTATGGTTTCCTTAAGAGGTGAGCTGCTGCTGCTGCTAGTACTGTCACTGCCGAATGCCGATATTCGAATGAATGAATCATATCATTATCATATCCTCAACATCAATCATCATTCATATAATTCAATTCGAATGTGAATTTGATTGATTATTATGATTGAAGAATTAATCTATCTTTAATTAATCCTTTGTCCATCTGCAGAACTCTTGTTGGAAGTGTAAGTGATTATTGTGCCAAGCACGTAGAGTGTCCGGTGGTGATTGTGAAGCACCTGCCAGTGCCAGTGCCAGTGCCTGACAACAAATAAATGATCATCCTCCATCAGTTTCTGTTTCTATTCAATTCTATTCTAATCTCACATCAAATGAAACGATGGCGTTGGAGAATCCTGATTCCTGGTCTGGTCTGCCTTGTGTAATTATAAAAATAAGATTTATGCTCAGCCTGTGTATACGTATATCCATTGGTTACATTACAATTAAGTTAATTACCTCACATTGCCTGCCAAATTGCCAATGACAAGTTAAGCTCTGTCTCTGTGAATACTAAATATGTATGAGCTATATCCTATACTATATGCCAAGTGCCCAGTGCCCAGTAGTAGATAGGAAGGAAGGAAACAATATCAAAGTCCCATCCCAGGCAGAAGAAGACACACATTTTTAAATTTGAAGCTCCCATATCCCATCCCCACTAATATTTGCATTCTCCTTGGGTTTGCCTGACCTGACTTCCACAAGACAAACTAAGCAACTGGACACAGAAAAACCAATTAATGTATAATCAACTCTCAGTGAAGGATTATGATCGCCTTCCAGCTGCTAATTCTCACATCACATCAAGCTACCGGAACGAAATGCCTATGAATCCGTTGATTAGATGATAGACAGATGAATGGATTATTATTGGAATGGAGCTACGTAGAGTAAAAAGTAGTACCAAAAATGTTTGTTTTCTTTGGGCTCAGCCTGCCTTTTCACCAACAAAAGAAAAAAAGAAACTAGTACCAAGAGCTGAAGAAATTAATTCAGGTTCAGAGCGTCCCAAAGCAACAAGCATTCGATTCATATATTATATAATGGTGAGAATTCCTTCTTGTTATAATTATCTCAAGTCAAGTGTGCTAAAATATGAGTATGGGTTTGAATACTTTAGGTTAAGTTTATTCATCTCCATAAGGAGGTATATATAAGGATTTACATGAGGGCTTTACAAGGAAATAGTTACAGTAATCAATTAGGATAATATCTCCTAATTATACTGTGATTTGTCAACTATCTAAAAATAAGGAAAGTAAAAGAACCCTAATCAATCAAGGAAATAAATATCTCCTTGATTGATTTAGGACTCACGTTAACAAAGTGAAGCCTCAAGAGTAAAGGCCGCGTTTGGTTCGCGGAAAGAGGGATGGACCCTCTTCTCTTCCTTACGCGTTCGCAATCTCAACAAGCAAACGGCGTCGTAAGCCGCCATCAAAAAGCAAAACTAAAGAGAACGTGTTAAAAAGAGTTACAGCAGCAAGCAACACACATTTTAATATTGTAATTAATTATTTTGACGAGAGTCCGAGACTTAACAGTTACCACAAACTTTACCAGAAAATTGCGTGCCTTGCTGTGTGCGTCTCTCTCTCTCTCTCTCTCTCATAATTCGCTGGTAATTTGGGTACTTACTACTTTATTATATTCGTATGTTTGAATTAGGGATCGTAGACTCATGAACTCTCATCGGAAGCCTTGAACGGCAGGATCCGATAAGGCTTCGATTGTCGTGGATCCGAGCTCGACCCGATCCATTTGGTTCCGATCTGCGTGAGAATTAATTGATTGAGCAGCACCAGCCAGCCTCTGACTCTCTGAGCATGTTTCTGTTCGACTGGTTCTACGGTGTGCTGGCCTCCTGGGTCTCTGGCAGAAAGAGGCCAAGATCTTGTTCCTTGGCCTCGATAATGCCGGCAAGACCACCTTGCTCCACATGTTGAAAGACGAGGTTCCTTGCTTGGCTTGGCCTCCTTTTCTCCTTTAAATTCTCGTTTTATGCTTTAATTTCCATATCACTTTGATTCCTTTTTCGGATTAGAATTAGATTATTTCTCGGAAAGAGAATTGAGCCGCTAGATTTACAATTACAAGATGTATAGTTATCTTTCTCCCCAAAAACAGTTATCCTTGGCCCGCACAAGCAATGCATCAACAACAAACAGCCAGGCAGCTCATCAACAATATTCAAATTTATGCCCAAAACTAGAGCAATTAGTCAAATATTAGATTATCCACGGTGGTATTTTCATTTCATGTGTGCTGCTAGACTGCTAGTGTAGTGATTTGTTCGAATATAAATATTAGGTTGTTTGCAAATGAATTGCTCTTCTTCTGTGTGCTAAGTTAACAATTTGAGTTTTGTTGGTTGGACTGGTTTCCAGAGACTGGTACAGCATCAGCCTACGCAGTATCCAACATCAGAGGAGTTGAGCATTGGGAAAATCAAGTTCAAGGCCTTTGATTTGGGAGGTCATCAGATTGCTCGCAGGGTCTGGAGAGATTACTATGCTAAGGTTAGATATACTCAAAGCTTGAATAAGCCCCACATTGTTTCTCTATCGTCATGTCCCTGCAGCGTTATTTTGCAATGTCTCCTGTGTGAACTTAAACCTGCTTGCAATAGGTCTTTTTACTGCTCAGAAATGTGGTGAAGAAAGCTTCGTCCTTGCCATCATTCAGAATTTCATAGTTTAATCCATGTTGGTACTGGGTTCTTTCTCGTCCTGGTCGAGCCTTCAACTTCTCTACTTGCTTGGTACAACCAATTTATGCATTTTTCTATAACTGATTGAAGCCTCGGATATTTTGCATAGACACAAGTGATTGTGTTGCATCTTTTATGCTCTGCATATCAGTTGTAGAACCGTGAACCTCTGGTCTGTGATAGATGTTTAAGTTTGAAATTACTTTGTATTTTATTCTTGCCCCTTTTATGTTGTGATTGGACTTTCATCAGCTAGGAAAAGGTTCCAACGTGGGTTATACATACATGGTTTGCTTTTTACAGGTAGATGCTGTGGTGTACCTTGTGGATGCCTATGACAAGGAGCGGTTGGCTGAATCAAAAAAGGAACTTGATGCACTCCTTTCTGATGAAGCTCTTGCCAATGTCCCTTTTCTAATTCTAGGGAACAAGATTGACATACCATATGCTGCCTCAGAGGATGAGTTGCGACACCACCTTGGGCTGACCAACTTCACCACTGGCAAGGGCAAGGTAAACCTAACAGACTCAAATGTCCGTCCATTAGAAGTATTTATGTGCAGCATTGTACGTAAAATGGGGTATGGTGATGGTTTCAAATGGCTCTCTCAATACATCAAGTAGGAGGATGGTCGACAACATGTACTACAGCCCCTTGAACTACCACAACCTGTCGCTCCTTACCTCAAAAGTTTATTCAGTGTTGTTTTATTTAGGCTCTTAAATTGGATCTTTTATTGTCTTCGGATTGGTGTGGAAGGAAATATCAATGCCACTGCTTTGTAAAAATTTTATTTGTGGCCTCAATCCTTCTCTTGCTTATTTCTATTGTTTGGAGCAAGGAAGTAGTAGTGCTTGTCATTATTTTGTCTGTAATGACTTGTTTCATCTTCAAATGATAGAAGTGTTTAAGAGATAAACATTCGAGCAAATATGTTTATAAAAAATTCATTACTGATCGCTGCCTAGACGATTTTATTAGCTGGTCTGATGGTCAATCTGAAAAGAAACGAAAGATACTCACCACTGCATACCATTTTCTTGGTAATTGCTCAACCTTTTTGCAAAGATCCCAACTTGAGGTCTCGTTTGTTAGGGGACTAGACTAGACTAGACTGGATTAGAATAACAAAATGTCTATATTTTATGTGCAATCAAGGTATAATATAGATATTGTTGTCTAACTTGAAGGATCATAAAAGGTTAATGACTAAAACTTATTCCTCATAATATCATCATTTTCAAGGGGATTAGGAGGGATCAATTTTAGTCATCAACCTCTTATAGATAGTCCATATTCATTCTCCAAGTTAGGCAATATGTTCATATTATGTCTTGAATACACATAAAATATAGACATTTTGCTACTCTAGCTCAGTCTAGTCTAGTCCCCTATCAAGTCTAGTCTAGTCTAGTCTAGTCCCCCTTATCAAGCAAGGCCTGAAAGTTTCTAATAATTACAATTAGGAAAAGGAACTTTCTTTTGAACTTGAACTCGATCTTTCATTACGGTTTACGCATCAGTCATCGCAGGTATTTTAATAATTTAAAGAAATTTAGTTAACAACTTAACCTAGTTATGGTTGAACAGTTCCTTACCTATGGACCTAAATAAATATATGGTACCAGAATTGGCAGACGTGAGCGGGGTGGGTACCTCAAACATTTATTTATGGCCGCATATTTAATCAAACCCATTACAGTCTTGAAGCAAGCTAATTAGCAACGTATTATATATGGAGTGTTGTTAAACGAACTCTAAAATTAACTGAGTACATCATATTACCAAACTATTTATTGAATTACTAATTTACCCTAATAGAAAATGACCAAGAAATGATATATTGAATTGTGAAACAAATATAATTTTAATAAGTACACCCTCCAAATTCTTCCACTTGCATATGAGTTCTGGAAATATGGATCTAGTTTCATACAACAATTCTTCAGCCACAGACAAAGACTTGAGGCAGGGACAGCTGCAAAGAAAATTAAAGTCATCATATAAACACAATAAAAAAAATAAAAAAATTACATTAAACTTAAATAATCTTGAGATTTAAACTTGCAATTCTGCAACAAACATCAAGGCTTCTTCAGTGCACCACCCAAGTAGCTTGGATGACGAACTTCATAAAACCAGTGACAAAAAACTTTTTCCTATTAATTCTATATAAAAATTGAAACTTTCTTAGGAGGGTAGGAGCAGTTCTCAAGAAAGGAAGGACCTCGACAACTAAAGGGTCAACTACTTTTACTTACGGAAAATCAATACTTAGCCAGCATAATGGATTGAGGCTTGCTCTGTACCATGACTTACAAATAAAAGGGACATCACAAAGCAGCGAGTCCAAGCTAACTCTACCAAAAACATTCACAAGATAGTCAATGTGTAACTCCTCCCATCTTGTTGATCCTTCATCCACAACAAAGCAATGGAGTTTAAGTAAACCTATGTCTTATAGAATAGAAGAACATATAGGGTGAACCTGATAGTGTTCGGCAACCAGCTCTCGAATGGGTACTGTGTTGTGTGATCAGGGGTATTTTTGGTAGTTAAGTATGGTGCACTTAGTTAATTTTACATTTTGATTTAAATATTAGGGTGTACTTAAATCATAGAGTATACTCAGTTAATTTTAGGGTTCGTTTAGCAGCACTCTTATATATATCCATGTCTCCATGAAAACTGGTCAAATATTAGGACTAAACCCACCCCAGAGCCAACGACCCTGTACAATTGTAGTTAGTTAAGTGTTTGTATATATTAATTATCAAGTCCACTATATATCCGTCACCAAGATGGAGCTGGTTAACCAACATGTCCTACAAAGCCTTAAGCTCCCATTCCTAGCAAGCGGCTACAAGGCTAGACACATACCTTGCTTGCTACTAATGATATATAAAACGCCACAAAACAGAAGATTTTCTTCAACTGATCATCAAAAATCCTATGCACCTCTCGTTCTCTCTCTCTCTCTCTCGTTCTCTCTCCCTCTCTCTCTCTCCCTGTGCCTTATAAGAGTAGTTTGAATTAGTTTCAGTAGTCATCTTTTGAGCTTGAGCCTTTAATTGTAATTATAATTCATGGGTAATTCCATCTCGCACAAGCAATTACATGCCAGTGCCACCGGAAAAGTGATATTGTCGGATGGGTCGGTGCATCAGTTCAACAAGCCCCTAACCGTTGCTGAGCTCATGCTAGAGCACCCACAACAAGTGGTTGTCGAATTCGGAGTGGCCGTCTCCGAAAAAAAGCCAACCCCATTGCCTGCAGATATGAAGCTAGACAAGAAAAAGATTTACTTAATGCTGCCAATGAAGCGAGGGAAACCAGTCTCTTTGTCATCCCAAGAGATTCATGGTGTTGTTTTAAGTGCAAAATTGGTTTTACGATCAAGGTCACTATTGTCATCTTCAAGGTTTTTACCTTTCTTTGCTTGGATATGCCTAGCAGGCCATCCTGGACAAGCTTGTGCTCTGCCAAACAAGGAATCTTGTGCGGAGAGGACGTCGAATTTGAAGAACATGCCACAGTTTGATCTGCCGGAAGATTTGGACGCGAGACCAGAATATTTGAGTAGGCAGTTTTCAGGGAAGGGTACTTGGAAACCAAATTTGGATACCATTAAGGAGAAGAAGGTTGACAAGAAGAAATCTCATTGGTTATTTTGAACTAAGAAAGATCCATTTAGTGAAGTGCTTAAAAAACAAATGAGGTTTGTAGTATTTCGATTTCGACTATGCTGCATCTGCATGGCAGGCCTTGTGGCGGCAATGGGCAAGGAAATTAATTAAGAATGTTGTTGATTAATTGTAAGAGATAATAGCTGTATGAGATGAGATGGTGTAATCTGTTCGACTAGTGTTGTTGTTTTCTGTGTCATTTATGATATTCCATGCATGGAATATTTGGGAGTATTTTGATAAAGGGTCTTGCTTACTTGCTATTAAAATTCATACAATTATTTCATCACAGGCACAGCACAGCTGCATTAATTTAGGTTACGTACTAGTATTCTTTTCTTCTTCGTTCTTTGGCAAAATGGCATGCTGCATTAATTTTCTCTCCAAATTAAAGAAGAAAGAAAGAGGAAAATCAATATGCATCATTCGTTGGTTGGATCGATTTAGAGCTCAGCCTCGAGTCACAGAATAATTAATTAATTTTAAGCCTACTTAACCATTAATCTATTTCTTTTCTTCTTCTTATTCAACTAATTAACTTTTCCCAATTCTCCTGTTACTTCCACGGTTGAGGTTAACCCTAACCTCAACCACCCACCCACCCAACTAATTTGTTTGTTTCTGTTTCTGTTAGTGTTAGGGTCCAGTTCAGAGCTCTAATTAATCACACAATTCATAATCCAGCTTAATTTAATTAATTACCATCCCTGATTGCCTTGCCTATGGGCCATCAATGAAACCTCATTATGTAAACTAACAACTAGTCTGCCATTATCTCCCTCAACCCGGCCCCCGAGCTCCAATTAATTTCTTCTTCTTATCTTTCTCTCCTGCTCTCAATTACTCCTGTTGGACCCCAATTTGAAATTCCAGCTTAGTCGTTAATCACAAACAACTTTGGCCTCCGTACGTACGTTGACCAAGTGAAACCTGATACTAAAGTAGCGCTCATGACACCCATAACAACAATTTTGTTAAATTGGTAAAGAAGATTGTGGGAATCATTTTCTGTATTGATTTAGCCTAAAAGAAGTGATATATAAATACAAGGTTTACATAGCTTTACAAGAAAACAAAAATACTTGGAGCCTAAGCTAAATTAACGACAAAGCTTTACAAACTAGGAAAGCAAAATAACTTCCTATTCTACAATTCTTAACAAACTTATTACTTATTAGGAATGTGTATTGTAATGATTTCAATTCTTATTTCTCTTGTGTTTACTCACACATGAGTATTAGAATAATTCAATTATTGACTTCCTTTGGTTCACTAACACAAATGAATCAAAAATTATATAAATTCCACCTTAAAATTCGTAATCGAATACCCTCAAAATCAGGAATGGGATCAACTAGGGGAGTAGTTGATCCCATTCCAATACTTTGATTCCCTTATCTAAATTCCCCGATTCATGTCTTCTCCCATTTATAATATAAACATGCAATCTCATTCCCACCTAATATAAAAATACTAGTCAATCTTAGAATCTCTTTATCAATAATGTGAATACCTGATCATGATTGTAATGTTACTCTATTCTATCATTTATTGTTATATGGAAAAATGAATATGAAATTGATAATATATGCCTAAATAATTAATAAATAAAACTGTCTCTGGACTCTGGAGGATGAGAAAGATAGAAGTGGGAAAAGTGCTTGAAATTAAAGGACAAACTCAGATCTGGTCCAGTTGTTGGGCATTTTCCCAAAGACAGAAGCTTTTCAATACCTATCCATACCACTAAAAAGACTAGACACAAGTTGCTGTCTTCCTTCTTTTCCCCATGCCACAATGGTCCATGACCCAACAACAACTATATATTATATATTTATATATACCTATATATTATATATTAATGCATGCACCAACAGAAAGCAGAACCACACAACAATACAATGTTAGCCGAATTCTGCTTTCTTCTTTTTCTTTAGAAAAACAAAAACAATGCATTCTTTTTCTTCTTCTTTATTTTTTGGTTTTAAAAACAATACAATGCTTTCTTTTTCTATTTGTTTTTTTTGTGACAGTATTTAATTTAAGAAATTCCTTTTAATTGCTTTGTTCTTGCTGATATAAATTTACTGCAACGCAATCATGAATCATATATATGGTTTCGCTGATACATAAAAAGTAACCTCCCTTGGAAGCAAAGCCGCCTGCTTGCTTGATATTATCATTTCCATTCGTAAGGGATTTTCCTGGTTTACTTGCCATGCTATGATTATGAATTTATGATATGATGATAAAGTCTTCAAATTGCAGAATTGAAGAAATATTACAGGAAAAAACCTCCAAGAGACAATTATGACGAAGTGACAGGAACCCATGCATTACTTTGCGTACACGACTTGTGTTTACAATTGAGGAGCGATGCAATCATGCAACTATTTCCGGTATTATTGTTCAATCAATCTGCATATCAGTAATTAGATATGCTTCGTACCAAAAACTATTTCCTGTTTTTGGTACACAGTTGTGCTAGTGGTATAGTTGGTGGTTAATTATGTGTATACAGTACAGGAAATTTAGAGTGTTGCTATTTCCACCCACCTGTCTTATTTTCTCACCCATTTTATCTTCCCACCCACCATGTAAATTTGAAAAAACATAATCATATCTTTCCACCCACCATTATTCTTAAAATACCCTTTAATTATTATTAAGCACATACCAATTTAATTTTAAGCAAAAATGAACCACAAAATGACATTTTTATGACAAATCTCTCGACCAAATTGCCTTCTGTTCAAATACAAGTTCCAGTCATCACCACAATCGATAAAGCAGCGACTATTTTGTGAACCAGAAGCATTGAATACCAATTTAATGCAATTTAAAATATTAATTGAATACCAATTTATTAAAATTTAAATTATAAATAGGTATGGGAATGAAGTCTTCCGCTGGGAGAGCAAGAGAAGACTTCGAGTGGATTCTGATGTGAACCCAGAGGCTACAACTCCCTGCTCTCACAGTTCAAAACGTCGTTGTTTGGTTTCTGATGCAAAACCAGAAGCTGCAACGCATTGCACTCTAAGTTCAAAACGTTATAATCACCTATAATCTGCAACTCCATGCTGTCGATAAAAAATAAAAAATAAAAAGAGCTGACGGGCCAGCGATGAGTAGTATGAGTAGGACTACCCAAATAGAATTACGGTGCTTCATCTGTGAGATGTAATCCAAAAGAAAGAGGAGACGATGATGTGATCAAAAATGAGTTGAGGGGTTTTGGGGTTAAGGTGAGGAGAAATTTTTATTTTTATTTTGTCAAACCATATAATGGGTGGGTTAAGGTTTTTTCATAAATATTTAGAAGTCATTTTACAAAGAGATAAATTTTTCTTTAAAATTTTAAAAATAAGATAAGTAGGAAAATAGGACATGTGGGTGGAAATAGCAGCACTCGAAATTTATCTCCAGGAGACAATTAAGCAATTAGATTATCTAACTTTCACCCGATACTCTTACAATTTCTCTATGTGGGTGGGACCCGACATCATCTCTTTGGAAAGTGGACGACCAATGGCTAACCATTTTTTGAGCTAAATGTCCGTCTCCCATGAGCGTATCGGATGGCCTACATGAGCAAACCTACTCTTTTATTTGACTTACTTGCAGGTTACAGTGGCAGCTGGTAAATTCAATTATGAATTTTGCTCTCATCAGTTATATATCAACTCGCCACCAACTTATATGATAAGATATTATTCCCCACCGCGCACATTCACACACACGCACACTGCTTTTCTTTAAGCAGTTGAAAAAAATTATGAGTATATGACATCATTCATGAACATCCATCCAATATTCCATTCCAATCATCAATGCGCATCTCTTACATGATACATCATCCGGTCCATTCCATACCACCATACTTGCGTGCACTGCAGTAGCACGCGTATGGCTATATATATACCACATGAGTCATGACTATTGCCTCCCCTCCCAGTCCCAGATCAGAGCACAATTTTACACTAGAAGAATGGCTGCAGCTTCAATATCCCTCATCTGCCTTTTCCTGGTTTTGGGTGTTTTCCAGCAAAGTTGCCAAGGCAGCGAGTCATTCGCTTGCAACCCAAAAGATGCAAGGACCAAGGACTTGCCATTTTGCCGTGTGACATTGCCCATACAAGATAGAGTGAGGGATCTTCTTGCAAGGTTGACATTGCAAGAGAAGGTTAAGCTGCTGGTGAATACTGCTCTGCCGGTCCCACGCCTTGGGATCAAAGGCTATGAATGGTGGTCCGAGGCACTTCATGGCGTCTCAAATGTCGGCCCCGGAACCAAGTTTGGCGGGGACTTCCTGGGGCCACTAGCTTCCCTCAGGTCATTACAACCGCTGCTTCCTTCAATGCCTCTTTGTGGGAAGCCATCGGACGGGTGAGAGATTTTTTCATTGTGCTTTCTTCTTTCAGTTACTTTATCATATCCTAGATTTTGTCTTTTTGCTTTCCAATAAATCTATTCTATTGGATGGAATCTGAGTAGCCAGTCAGTTAATAGAAATTTCAAATTTGATTACAGTCACTTGATTTGATACAAATAAAATAGTGGCTTGCACTGCACAAGGCGTTGTGAGTACGTATTTGGTATATGCATTGGTTCGGTTGGTTATTAAAACGTTATCAAGAATTCAATTGTGACATCCCACATAAAACAAAACAAAGTCCCGTAATTAATTAAAAATTGCAAAGGCAGATAAATGGTTCAAAGTTCAAACAAAGTTACTTTAATTAAGATTAGCTTGATGAACAAGTAGAAATTAACATGATTATCCTTATCTTGCTTTATGTCTACTCTCAGACTTTTTATTAACAACTTCAAATGAATGAATTGGATATTATTGGAGGTTCAGATATGGACATACAAAACAAAAGGTAGGTTGGTTTGGTAGGCAGTAACACTGACTGCTTTTATATATCTAGTTTATAATTTTTCAATGGGTAGCCCAAGCCCATCCCATGCTGCACTAAGCTGTAAGGAGCCACCACCCCCAAGTGAGTGGAAGTGTTAGGTGGGTAGTGGAAGTGGTAGGTAGGTAGTGGATATGGTAGGGTAGCTAAACCCTAAACCCGAGCTAGTTGCTGGTACTCTCAACTCAATGAATTTGGCTGAGTAATTAAATTTATGTCATGATTCATGAATAATATTATTCCAGTGACAAATTGTAGACATGCATTAGCTAAAGTATACTAATTAATATAATATTAACATTGGGACGGTGGTGGTGGTGCAGGTAGTGTCGGACGAAGCCAGAGCCATGTACAACGGGGGTGTTGCTGGGCTTACGTTTTGGAGCCCAAATGTGAACATACTGAGAGACCCAAGGTGGGGCCGTGGACAGGAAACTCCCGGTGAAGACCCTCTAGTAGTGGGTAGATACGCTGCCAGCTACGTGAGGGGGTTACAGGGCAATGACGGTAACCGGTTGAAGGTGGCTGCTTGTTGTAAGCACTTCACCGCTTACGACCTCGATAACTGGAACGGAGTTGATCGCTTTCACTTTAACGCTAGAGTAAGTGAAATTCCCTCCCTTAATTAACATCATACGTAATTAATTAATTCCCGTTTTTTCACCTAATTTCCTAATTAAAAAAATAAGAATAATTAATATCATACGCATGGCATGGCATGGCATGGGTGGGTGTAACCGTGTAACCGTGTAGGTTAGCAAGCAGGACATGGAGGAGACATTCGATCTGCCATTTAAGATGTGCGTCAAGGAAGGAAGGGTGGCGAGTGTCATGTGTTCTTACAACCAAGTGAATGGTGTCCCCACCTGTGCCGACCCTAATCTCCTCAAGAAAACTGTACGCGCTCAATGGCGCCTTGATGGGTAATTAATTTCATTCCATCCTCTTCATTTCATGCCAATTTTCTTTTTCTTTTTCTTTTTTGGTGACACACACACACGTACTTGTTAATTAACGAATAACTTGTTTTCATGCAGCTATATTGTGTCTGATTGCGACTCAGTGGGGGTATTCTATGATAGCCAACACTATACGTCAACACCTGAAGAAGCCGCTGCTGATGCCATTAAAGCAGGTGAATTAAAACTTGACTAGATTAATAGATGCTGATGCCTAGCAGCCTAGGGGAAATCAATTGGCACAAGCGTGAAAAAGTATATATGCATTATGCAGGTTTGGATTTAGACTGTGGGCCATTCCTAGCTGTGCACTCAGAGGAAGCAGTGAAAAAGGGTTGTTGAAGGAGGTTGACATCAACAATGCATTGGTGAATACAGTGACAGTCCAAATGAGACTGGGGATGTTTGATGATGATGCAGCTAGGTCGTCGTCCTATGCCAGATTGGGCCCCAAAGACGTATGCAGCCCAGCTCATCAGGACCTCGCCCTTGTAGCTGCCACGCAAGGCATTGTCCTTCTCAAAAACCACGGGCCCTCGCTGCCTTTGTCCACCCGCCGTCACCGCACTCTCGCTGTCATTGGCCCCAATTCTGATGCTACTCTCACCATGATTGGCAACTACGCCGGTAGGTAACTAGTCATTAGTTAATTAAGCACAAATGTTCTATTTTCTATTTAAATATATAATAGTAAACCCTTAATGTATATATTAATCATGTTTGTTTCTATTTCTAGGTGTGGCATGCGGATACACTACACCCCTACAAGGACTGGGGAAGTACGCAAGTAGGACCCTTCACCAACCGGGTTGTGCGGATGTAGCGTGTGCCAACGACACGCTATTCGGCGCAGCCATTGATGCTGCCCGTCAAGCAGATGCCACTGTTTTGGTGATGGGGCTTGACCAGTCCATTGAGGCTGAATTCAGAGACCGAGTTGGGCTGCTTTTACCTGGACGACAACAAGATCTTGTATCTAAAGTTGCTGCGGCTTCTAAAGGCCCAACCGTTTTGGTGTTGATGTCCGGTGGCCCAGTTGACGTGTCTTTTGCTAACAATGACCCACGCATCGGTGGCATCTTATGGGCTGGCTACCCTGGCCAAGCTGGGGAGCAGCCATTGCCCGCGTCCTCTTCGGAACCACAAACCCAGGAGGAAAGCTGCCTATGACCTGGTACCCACAGGAGTATCTTAGGAATTTGGCAATGACAGCCATGGAGATGAGGTCAAACCCTTCAAAAGGGTACCCTGGAAGAACCTACAGATTCTACAAAGGCCCAGTGGTGTACCCTTTTGGGCACGGACTGAGCTACACAAAATTTGTTCAAACCATACCCAATAATGCACCCTCTGTCACTGTGGTTTCAATCCCTCTTGATGGTCGCCATCACACAACATCCCAAAACAAAACAACAACAACCACCATTAACGATTCTTCTTCTTATGGCAAGGCAATCCGAGTGACGCATGCAAAATGCAGCAAACTTTCCGTGGGTCTTGATGTGGACGTGAGAAATGTGGGCAACCGAGATGGTTCTCACACTTTGCTAGTGTTGTCTAGGCCACCACGACCACGTGGCCCAGCAGGACAAGGCGGCTGGGCTCCTCCTCACAAGCAACTGGTTGCGTTTGAGAAAGTGTATGTCCCCGCCAACACTCAACGCCGAGTCCGAATCAACGTTCATGTGTGTAAGCACCTTAGCGTTGTGGACGGGTCTGGAATTCGAAGAATTCCAATGGGACGACACACACTTCATATTGGTGACCTCATGCACTCTGTCTCCCTCCAGCCCACTACACTGTGACTTGTGACTGGGGCTAGGCCTCAAGTCATCACATATATATAAAAATATATATCCTAATTCATTACCACCACCATTTTCATACTATTTTTTGAGTAAAGGATCGATACACCTTCGTTAAGGTCGACCTTTTTAGCTTAACAGCAGGAGGAGGAGGAGGAGGAGGAGGAAATAGGGGTACCCCAATCCTTTGATTGTTTCACATTTTGATTTTTCTTTTCTTTTCTTTTCTTTAGGTTGCATAGAAATCTTGATATGTATTTCAAGTTGATTGAGCATTGAATTGATTGATGCAAATGTACGTACATTGGAAATAAATTCACACGTACAATTCTACTTTTGCAGCATATATTTCTAATAAATTCCAATCTACATGAGAAATATGGAAGACAAGTATGCGAACTTTAGCTATAAATGAAGAATTTGAAATTTCAAAGACGGTTTGAAAAAGTTTAATTTATTCATTAGACACCTTCGGCCACATGAGAAATCCATTAAGAAGCCTAGACTATGATAACAATTGATCATAAAAGAGTAGCTTTTGTTTTTCTTATTCTTTTGTCTGAGTATATTTGTAAGGAAGCTAAGTACCACACTGTCACTTTTCATCTAAATTCTCACATGAGCTGTAAATGAGGGTTTGTTGTATTGCCTTATGTTATGAAAGCATTTATTGTGCTTGATTTTGGCTGCTGTTTTTCTCCTTTGGGAACCCAAACTCCAGCTGCTTTCTCCAGGAATTGGGAACTCAAACTCCAATTGCTACTTACTTTTAATTAATGATGAGCTTGGTTAGCAAGCTATCTGTTTGTATAAATCTTCTTGTTTGGAGCATCCACAATTATGCTTTTTATTTTTTAGTTAAAATTTAGCTAAAAACAATAAAAAGCTATTTTAGGAGCTCTTTATAAAATTTCAACTTCAACCGTACTCCCTAGTTTAAAGAGTCATAAATGTTTTTAATATTTTTTAATTCAATTTTTGAATAAAGTGTAGACACAAAACCAACAATAAAAAATAATTGACATTAAATAAATGCTTGAAATAATATTAAATATAGAAGCATTTAATTATAGGGAGTCACTAGGAGGCTCTTCTCTCTCATCAGATTTAGGAGCTCCTAGAGGTCTCTCTATTTTAGGAGCTAGATAGGGAGCATGGTTGGAGGTAGGTTTTTTTAATTCCTCCCTAAATTTTAGCTAAGGAGGTGGTTTAGGGAGGCCATTGTGGATGCTCTAATACAAATAAAATCAATCAAAAAATTAAAAATTAACCTCCTCCATTCTCACATATCATTCTCTCATATTCTCATAGTTTGACATAGTATCAGAGCCTAATGGCTAATCCTTGAGATCCTTTGCCAAATGGAGAGTCGTTGGCATTGCTCATTCCTAATCCCTAATGGGTCTTCATCTTGTATAGTCATCTTTTTTTGTTCCTCATATCATATGTGTTTTCACCATACCTAGCCTCTTTTGCTGCAAGTTCCAAATTTTTTATATTTTTTCATCGTTGTATGCCAGATTCCTGCCTCACTGGGCTGAGAATCCATACCCACAATATGGGTGTTTGATTCTGTAAACCCTTTTGTTTCTCCTCCCTCTCTCTTTCTCTCTTCTCTTTACTGCTTCAAAATTCAAATAAGAGAGAGCAAATATTTATCTGAAACAAAAACACAAACACCTTGCGTGCATACATACATACATACACAGTTATGGCTGCTCTTCCAAAAGCACCCAACTCTAATAGTTGGGCTACACACAGAACCACCAGCATTCACAGTGCTTTACAATCTCCCTCAGTTCTTCACTTCCCAAACGAACCTTACAGTCAACCAATTAATTACCAAGGAAGCCACTTGTCCAAAACCCAACAACAGCACAAACCATCATCACCAACCTCCACAGTGGAATTTACTACAAAAAGCGGCAGCCACGGCCATAGACATGGTCGAAGGCGCCTTGGTCTCCCGAGCGCCAAAACCCACTTCCCAAAACCTCCGACCCATGAGTCCAAATCGCCGGAAACTACGCTCTAGTGCCGCAACAACCCGTCCACCATCTCCCTCTGACTGCCCGCGAACAACCGAGCCAACTACTCCCTATCCTCCTTACAGCACGTCCATTGGCCATGATGGCCTGAACTCTTTCCTCCGTGAGCCTTGTCACAGCTCGCCGAGCCTGTCCTACCAATCTACAATGATGTTGTTACCTTGCAGAGCTGCACAACTACTGTCTCATCCATTCTGCTCCGCCTTCTTCCAAAACTCTCCGTGAACAAGTAGCCTTTGACTCTCCGTCTGCCTTTCTTATTCATATGCATCGAAAACCCAACAAAGATTTCACAAACTTTTTTCTCTTCTTTCCCTCGACCTCTATCTATCTCTTAATCTTAGAAATTCTCTCTCTATATTTTCTTCTCAGGCACAACTTTGTTTTTTTCGCTGGGTCTCAACGTTCTCTACTCTGTCTTTCGTGACGATAGGTGTTCTCTTTTCTCCTCTATTTATTTGGGTGTTCACCTTTTATTATGTGCTTTCAGGCTTTGATTTCTTCATCTTTCTTTTTATTTTCCTCCCCAACAGACAACAACGGGGGCATTAAAAAAAAAAATAATATTCTATGTTTTCCAACTCAGGCCCTTCTCCATTCTTCACAAATCTCTGTCTTTCTCTCTTTTTCTCTTACTTTATTGACTTGTTTTGCATAATACGCCTCTTTTTTTCAATACCTCTTTTTTTCAATACCTCTCACATTTGTCAACATCTACTACCATACCTATACAATATTCATCCATCTCTCTCTCTCTCTCTCTCTCTCTCTCTCTCTCTCTCTCTCTCTCTCTCTCTCTCTCTCTCTCTCTCTCTCTCTCTCTCTCTCTCTGCATGCCTCCTTTTGTGAGTGTTTCATTTGCACATGTCATCCACCTTCATTTATTTTTAATCCTTCTTTCTTTTTGGGTTGTTGCAGACTCCCCTCTATCTTTTATTCCTTTCCTCCAATTGTCAGCTGCCCACCTCCATTCCACCTTCCTCTCTTGCATTTGTTTTTTCATGAGACCAGCATATTTAAGTCTCTTTTCTGTTATTTCAATTTCTCTTTTTCCAAATCTCGATCATCTACCAGTCGGATTTGAGGGGAGATTGACACGACTTTATTTGGGTGCAGCAACTTTATTTTGGTGTTGCTTTCTCCAAATCTCGACTCTCATACGTCGTCGATTTGAAGGGGAGTGACACACCCCTTTATAACGGCAAGACCGTTGCTCATTTACAATAACAATTGTTGCCCTTTTACATCGGCTCCATGATTTCCATACCTATCGGCTATTTAGGAATCTACTCGTTGCAATTCATCGACCTATCTGTCATGGTGATTCTGCTACATCTCGGTGTCCGTCAATGCATGTTTCTCAAGTACCACTAATCATATGTTGTGTAGCCAACATTGTTGGACCAACACTTGTTTGCTAGTGTCAATGCCTTGTATTGCTCTTGTTGGTGTCGAGTGTTGTTGCTCCCGCATGTTATGTCTGTCGGTGTTGTTGCTCTTCTTGGTGCTAGTGTTGTTGTTCTTACATGTTATATCTCTCATGGTGCTAGTGATGCTCCTGCTGTTATGTCTTTTGTTGGTGTTAGTGTTGTTGCTCTTGCCGTGTCTATACCTCTGTGTGTTTCCACTGCGATCATGCATTTGACCCCGCCTTTGCTCTTACCTTTCTTTGTCAAGCCTTGCCAAGCTTTGCCTTTATGTGGCCTGATTTGCCTTACCTTACCTTATCCTATTTTTAGGGTTTGGTTGCCTCTGCCTTTGTCTTGCCTTACCCTATTTTTCAGGGTTTGGTTTTGCCTTACCTTTGCATGTGCCTTTGTCGTGCCTTACCTTATTTTTAGGGTTTGGTTTTGCCTTACCTTTGCCGTGTTCACAGGGTTTATGTGTCCTTTGCCGTGTTCACAGTGTTTCTGTGTTCTTTGTCGTGTTCACAAAGTTTCTGTGTCCTTTGCTGTGTTCACAGAGTTTCTATGTCCTTTGCCATGTTCACAGAGTTTCTGTGTCATTTGCCTTGTTCATAGGGTTTCTATGTTTTTTCTTTGCCTTCGCCGTGTTCGCATGGTTTCTGTGGTCTACCGACCGACCAGCCACACCTGAATTAGGTGTTGCCACCGACCCGACTGACTCAACCTACCGGCCGCACCTGGATTAGGTGTTGCCACCGATAGACCAAAAGAATTAAACTTCAATTTGGCCTTAGCCCCACGTGAGGGGACATGTTGAAGTGGATCGACATTTTATTAAGAAGAAGCTCGATGCAGACATATTAATAAAAGCAGTCTCTTGTCAAGCCTTCCATAACTCTCTTGGCAAGTTGGGCATTGATGATATCTATGCACCAACTTGAGGGGAAGTGTTGACTTGTGTTATGAAAGCATTTGTTGTGCTTGACTTTGGCGTTGTTTTTCTCCTTTGGGAACCCAAACTCTAGCTGCTACCTACTATTAATTAATGATGAGCTTGGTTAGCAAGATATCCGTTTGTATAAATATTCTTGTTTGTAATACAAAGAAAATCAATCAAAAAATTAGAAATTAACCTCCTCCATTGTCACATATCATTCTCTCATATTCTCATTGTTTGACATGTTGCACCATGCACATGCTTAAGGTTGACAACTAGACGCAAAAAAATATATATATAAAAGTAAGATTTTATAGTATAATATGTTTTTATTATATATTTCCGACATGGCATTGGTCATGGGTAATTTATGTAACGCAAATAGCTAGGAAAAGCACCAGCTTGTGCAAAAATATGAGAACTATGAGAGAGTATTTGTTTGTGGTAATTTTCTGTGTATTCCTCTCCTTGTAAAAGGTCATATTTATAATACAACGAAGCCTTAGTGGACAAGAAAAATAATAAATTCATATTTTTATTTACAGGAGGAAATCAGGAATTAAAGTAAATTAATTACAATAATAATGGGAATCCTTGGTAGGCAATGAAAGAAAGTCAACGGTCCACAAGTCACGCCAACACCCCCTCACATTGGTGAATAGATCTCGCCAATGCCCACCTGATCCATTGAATTGTGAAACGCCCTACAAGAAATCGTCTTTGTCAAAATATTTGCCAATTGATCCTCGAAGTTCACAAAAGAAAACTGAATCACTTTAGCCTCAAGCTTCTGTTTGATGAAGTGTCGATCCACCTCAACAGGTTTAGTATGATCATGTTGAACTGGATTCTGTGTAATAGCTCTAGCAGCTTTGTTGTCACAAAAGAGATTCATTGTGGATGTAGGTTTAAACCCAAGTTCAGCAAGCAACTTCCTTAACCAAAAGAGCTCACAAATTCTTTTGCTCATGCCCCTAAACTCGACCTCTGGACTAGATAACACCACTACCTTTTGTTTCTTGCTTCTCTATGTCACCAAATTACCTCCCACAAATGTGAAGTAACCCGATGTGGATCTTCTGTCTATTACACTACATGTCCTTCTGCATCTGAATAACCATCAATATTCAGATGACCATGTTTTGAGAACATAAGTCCTTTTAAGGTGCAAATTTCAAATATCTAAGTATCAGAAGAACCGCATTCATGTGGTCTTCACTTGAAGAATGCATAAATTGGCTGACAACGCTCACCGCATAAGCAATGTCTGGTTGAGTATGAGTTAAGTAGATCAATCTTCCCACTAACCTTTGGTATCTTTCTTTGTTAGTTGGAACTTGATTCGGGTATTCTCCAAGGTGATGATTCTTGACAATATGAGTGTCTATAGGCTTGCAATCCAGCATTTACGTAATGCATCAACAAGTCCAAGATATATTTCCTTTGAGAGAGAAATATGTCTTCTTTGTGATCGAGCCACTTCAATCCCCAAGAAATACTTGAGTCCACCTAGATTCTTCATCTCAAATTCGGTAGCCAAATAATCTTGTAGTTTAGATATTCATGTTTATCATCCCCGATTAATAATCACATCGTCAACATAAATTATCAAAGTTATTACCTTCCATTTTTGATGTTTCAGAACAGCAGTATGATCTCGAGTTACTTTGTCCGAAACCATTGTTCTTTATCGCCAAGGTGAACCGTCCAAACTATGCACACGGTGAGTGTTTCAGTCTATACAATGTCTTTCATAACTTGCATACTATTCCAGTATGGGTAGTATTATATCTAGTAGGAATGTCCATTACACCTCCTCCATGAGTTCTCCATGTAGGAAAGCATTCTTTACATCAAACTAGTGTAGTTACCAGTCCAAATTAGCTACAAGGGACAGTGAGACTATGATGATGTTTAATTTTGCAAATAGAGCAAATATTTATTCATAGTCTATACCATAGGTTTGTGTGTACCCCTTTGCCACAAGTCTTGCCTTGTATCGCTCGATAGATTCATCAGCGTTGTGTTTTGTGGTAAACACCCATCTACATCCGACAGTTCTTTTTCCTCGTGGCAAATTTTCCAATGTCCAAGTCTAATTCTTCTCAAGAGCTTTCATCTTTTCCTTTATCGCTTGAACCCATTTAGGATCTTTAAATGCTTCAGCAACCTTAGTTGGGATATGAATAGCAAACAATTGATGTACAAATGCCTTGAGTGGTTCATCTGACTTCTCGGTGGATACATGATTCGCAATTGAATACTTTGATGTCTTACCAACATCAGGTGAATAACGGTTTGGTGGCTTCCCAAGATTCTGCCTAAAAGGTAATTGATATCCAATAGATTTATCCTCTAAATTCACAAGGGTAGTAGGAGTAGTTACCTAAAGGACATTCTCAAGAGATTGGTGCATTGGTGCTGTTGAGCGAAATGGGGTTCTTCATCTTATTGTTCTGGGATTTCTATATAAGTGGAATTCAACTCAAAAACAGCTTCGCAGAGGTCGGGATATCGGTCGCTATGAGTGGACGATCGATCGCTTTCTTCCAAAAGAGAATTTGTCGTGCGGACTTGGGGTGATTGATCGTTGTGGTTGGACGATCGATCGCTTCTTGGCAGAGCAGTCTCGTGCTCCAGACCTCGGGGTGATCGATCGTCAAAGGTAAGACAATCGATCACTTTTGTGTAGATGCAAATTTCTTCTTCTTCCAAGTTGCTCCAATGCTACTATTCACTCCGTATCTCCCCTTGAAGCGTAGAATTGGATGTCGGGCCATGGAAGAACATCTCGATTCGAGAAAGGCCACATCAATCGTCACATAAATGGGCAAGGTAAGAGGGTGATAACATCGATAACCTTTACGATGAGTGGCATAGCCCACAAAAACACAACAAAGCGCGCATGGATAAAGTTTACTACACTGATTTTTGTGGAGGTGAACGAAGGCCACACAACCAAAGATGTGAGGGGTAAGCACCAAAATAAATGGCGAGGGCCTTGTGTTGGGCAAGCACTTGTAAGGGACTTTTGAAGTTCAAGACTCCGGAAAGCATGCGGTTGATGAGGTGAACTGTGATGACAATAGCATCATCCCAATGATGACGAGGAACATGAGCGCTAATCAAAAGTGCGCGGGCCGTTTAAAGGAGATGGCGATTCTTCCATTCAGCAACACCATTTTGTTGTGGTGTCTGAGGGCAAGTCGTCTCATGGATAAAGCCATGTGTCTGGAAGTAAGTCTGAAAGTCATGATTGATAAATTCTCCATCATTGTCTGAGTAAGGAATCTGTATTTAAGCATTGAATTGTGTTTCCATCTGCTTGTGAAAGAATTGGAATATGGAAAACACTTCATTTTTATTCTTCGACAAATAAAGTCATGTCATTCGTGTACAATCATCCACGAATGTGACAAACCATTGAACACACGATGGAGCGGTTGATAGGTGAGGGTCCCCAAACATCGAGTGAATTAACGTAAACGGAGTAGTACACTTGCTCGTACTCAATGGATAAGATACACGGTGACTTTTTGCTAAAATACAAGTATCGCATTTGAAGTCGGAGTCCTTGAAACACGAGAATAAATCCGGTACAAGATGCTTGAGATAACTAAAAGACAGATGTCCCAATCGATTTGCCACAACCAGATTTGCTTTTGTTTGCTATCGAGAGGATGCGTCACACAATTAGTCATGCCGGGACTAAAGTCATCCACTTAATAGAGCCCACATTTCTTAGTACCACGATCAAGAATCTCCTTAATGTGAATATCCTAGAGTAAACAAAAACTTGGGTAAATTAGTACACAACAATTCAATTGTTCAAGAATCGACTAACGGACATCAATTTATTGGATAGAGATGGAACAAGTAAAGTATTAGATGATGAGAGAGATGATGAGAGAGCAACAGTGTTAGCTCCTATCACAGGATTAGTAACTTCATTAGTGTTAGCAATACAAGATCGTCTAGGTTGGGTAGTATTCATAAAATCATCACGATCAAACGTCATATGATCGGTTGCACGAATCAATGATCCAGCCCGTGAAAGCACTCTTATCCGAAAGTATGGAATCCATAACCAGTACCATTATTGGTAGTATCGCGTTATGTTCGATCGTTAAGAGTAGCCTACCATTCGGGATGTGTTTGAGTCATTGGTCGGAAGGTCGTAATCTGTAGCGGAAGATGCATAGGATATAGGTTGAGTAGGAATCTGGATCAGAATTTGAGCCGGAGTCGGGTGCGAGTCTTTACGTAAATCAATTCTTTGAAAATTGGGGTCGGAATATGGGTCTTGGTCTGCTTCCCGAGTTAGGATCGGAGTTTGGGGTCTGGTTACGTATCTTTAGGAATTGAGACATCCGAGCATTCAATTCAGCAAGGGTCGTGGTTGGGATCGAATCTGAGTTAGGATTGGGTTACGTATCTTTAGGAATTGAGCCATCCGAGCACTCAATTCGGTGAGGGTCAGGTGAGAAGGAGAGGCGGGATCGATGGTGCTAGCTCGATGAGGAATGAAAAAATCCTCATCCCTCATGGCGGCGACAAGGGTTTGAAACTAGAGTCAGCAATTCCAAGATCACTTTTACGATACCATGCTAAAATATGAGAACTATGAGAGAATATTTGTTTGTGGGAATTTTCTGTGTATTCCTCTCCTTGTAGGAGGTCATATTTATAAAAAAACAAAGCCTCAGTGGCCAAGGAAATAATAAATTCCTATTTCTATTTACAGTAGGAAATCATGAATTAAAATAAATAAATTACAATAATAATGGGAATCATTAGTGGGCACGGAAAGAAAGTCAACGGTCCACAAGTCACGCCAACAGCATGGCTAATCTTGTTAGGCAACTCCTGCTATCCTAAGGAAAATCATATGTTACATGTCTTTGATGTGCATCATAATCATCGCAGCAACCCAAAGTATGATGATGATCGAGGCTGCAAAGAAAAATGAATGGCTATTTTAATCCTTACCAACTTGATCTTGTTGCCCCGGGCAACAAACATGCATGAACCATTTCACGAAGTATGTGTCCTACAATTATGTTAAACTACGACACTCAATAGACGACCCTTTATATAAAAACTGCCGTGGTATTTTAAAAGACGACAAAAGTTATAACACCATCGTGATAAAGTACCTAATACACTGATGTGTTGGATTGATTTTTAAAATTACGACGATACCTTATTTAGGATGGTCGTGTTTTTAGGTGGCGCTAAAAAAAGTCACTTTAAGTTCGCGAGCGCGGAACTTGGAGCTTTTTAGAAAACCCTCGGTCTCTCAAACACTATACTATCTCAAATTCTCTCATGAACCTTTCAGAAAACCCTCCCTCTCTCAACTCTCTCTCACATCGATGAAGCACGTCTCCCTCTCGCTGTCCATCGAACTCACCGTCCACAAGCATTGTCTCGAATCGTGAATTGTGAGAGCGACGAAGGTTGAAGAGATTGAGAATGGCAAGTATGGCCAGTCTTCGAAATGCGGGAGCCATTTCCAAGGGCTACAACTTCGCATCTAACTGGGAACATGTGTTTGATTCCTCTTCGTCTTCCTGCTCTACACCACACCAGATTTTTCAAAAACAAATTGGTGATTGTTTTTCTTCCTACTCTACACCACACCAGATTCTAACTTTCTTTCTCTTCGCTAGCCCTCTACAAAACTCAAACACCTAACACCTTCTTTGATGCTCTCATCTGCTGTATCTCTCTCTCTCTCTCTCTCTCTCTCTCTCTCTCTCTCTCTCTCTCTCTCTCTCTCTCTTTTTCATTTTCTTGTGTATCGTGTTTCTATCTCTGTCACATAAATCCCTTTCTAATTTCCTTAATTTTCTGTCAAATATGGTTGTAATTTATGGGCCGTTCAGCGTTTTAGTTAGATCTAGTGCTATTGGTATTATATACGAGTTTTATGTGACCTCAAAACCATAGGGTACGAGCTCCTCTCCTCCAGAGCCTACATCAACCACCCCGATCTAAGTTCTCTGCATATGGGTCCTCTCTCTCTTTCTGCGGGTAAGCCTCTTTCTTTCATTATGTTTGATTTGGTGGCAGCCGTGAATCGTGTTCCTCGTTTACTCCTTTGTTTTTTTTTCCGGTTCTTTCATGTGGTGTTCTCTCTTTTTGTTGGCTGTGGATGCATTTTTTGTTATTTTTAATCAAGTCATGTGGATGCCTTATCCACCACTGTTAATACAATCGTTTCTCTTTTAAAAAAACTATCTTGGTAAAGTTATTTCGCATGACACTTTACCTATGTGCACCCTTCTTTTGTCACTGTCAATCTTGGCTCTTCTGGTCTCATCGTTTATTCTCTTGACAAACAGAACCCTCTTCTTCCCAGGTACAATTTCGCAAACCATCCCTTTTTGAAAGAAAAAACAGAAATGGAAGATACCCTTTAAGAAAACAAGGATTAAATATTGCCACTTTCTTTGTTTTTGATCGTTTATGTAGTTTTTGGCTGATTTCTCCATTTCTCCCAATGTAAGCAAAAAAGGGGAATTCTTTTTAAGCATACAAAGGATTCTCAATATGGGTAGTGTGTTGATGAATAATAGCGTGAAAACAATTTGTGGATTTTGTTACCAGGTTGGAACAACTTGGTCTTGTTGATATTTTTGTTGTTCTTTTTATATTCCTTTTTTAGTCTTTGCTTTGTCATGTGTTTTGTTTATTGGATTAATTAAAGGTTGGTTTTTGAAAAGGGGGACAGACCATTTGTTTTATCTCTGGTTGCAGATTTCGGATGTCTGTTTAAGGCTAAGAAAACTTGTGTTGTGATATCAGTTTGTTTGTATGGTGGAGCATCTGAAGGACCTCAAATATCTTCTTTGAAGTCTGGTGTGTGGTAGGGATGATGGTGATGCCACCTTTTCTATGCATTATTGTAAGCATTTTGATTCAATGCCTCTGTTTGGATTTGGATTCATTAAGGGATTGAGTTTCAAAGTGTTATATGGTTTCTGGAAATTCAATGCCTCTATTTTAGTGTTTTATGCTTTAATTTTTTGTGGGCTGCGTTTAAAATCTGCGTTCTTTTGTGTCTTTGATATTGCTATTGTGTTTCTTTTGTGTTTACCCTTATCTGTTGCGTGGTGATTTTTCAATGTTTGAGTGAGCCGTTGGGTTTCAAGGCAACAGTGGCTTTGACTTATTCCCATACCGGAATCAACTAAGTTGTATTTTTATGTACTTCTCTTATTAGTTTTTACTCATTATCATCTCTATTGGAGGTTCTTGTTCCCAACCATTTGGGTTTCTTATGTTTCAAAATTACTTATCTGCCCTTGATTCTTATATTGCAATCAGATACTGTAAGCTCTAAGATATTGAACCTTGATTATTCATGATATTTCCATGCGTATATGATATCCTATAATGATAATGATTTTTGCTATTTCTTTCAAATGGAATTATTTGTCTTAAATTGTTTATGCATAGTCTATTTTACAGCGGAACTATATCAGTAAGATTTTAGAAAACATTTCCAATATTGGAAAAATATGCTTTTGAAAGTTTCCAATCTGAGCATACAAGTCCCTCATGCTTTTGAAAATTTTCAGTATGCTTTTAAATCTTATTATTAGCGTTTAATTTAGTATTTCAACCATCGAGTAGCAAGACTAGAATTGTCAACGAAACAAAATTGTTTATTTATTTCCTTATATAACATATAGATGCGTTCTTGCGGTGGCAAGGATCTTATTTTATTGTTTCCTTTTCAAGAATTCAATTTTGATGTTACTTTCCCCATGCAAATTACTGTATAATTATAACAGTGCTATGTTTTAATTTGTTTTCCTCTTTGTAGGATCTGCGGGGTTTGGATTTATGCCACATGGTATCACCGTAAAAGATGGAGAGGTTTCTAATTCCCCTTCTTTCTTTAATTATTTATTTTTGCTGCTCTTCCTGTTTGAACATCACTTTGCACTCTTACTCTGAATACTTGTTGAGTTACAAATAATAGTTGATTGCATTATAATGTCATTTTCTTCCATGTTTGCATTTCTTAACCTGAATGTTTGCTTTGTTATGATGGTGTTGTGGTTAATATAGTTTAGAGTTCACTGTTGAGCATGATAATACTACCATGGATTGTTAACTCTGTCTCGACATTTCTTTTAGGGTTGATCAATCTACAAGAGAGAAGATTCTTGCTTTCATTTTAAATTCTGCCCTAAAACTGCCTGATTATGCAAAGGTTTGTTTCTTTGATCTGCTGTTACTTTCCAAAACCTGCTGGTTGCTTCGGTTATTATTATTACTCTTTTCTTGAGAATTGTTAAGCGAGACTTGATTGTTTATGGTAGCTTGTAATTCTATCTTTGTGTTCAGCCTTAATTATTTTCTAGATTTTAGTTATTGGCCTCCAATTTGTTGATGATGTTCGATTGCCTCTTTCTTGAGGAAGTTAAACGTCTTTGGTCTTTGGACTAACAATTGCAGCTCTTATAGCCATAATAAGTTACAGAGCGGGTACTTTTAACTCTACAACATATGGAAGTGGTAAGCACAAAGGTTTATTTGTGCCCTTTTTGTGTTTTCGTTTGTAGGCCCCATCATATATTTCTCGGCCAGTGGCTGGAAGCTATGACAATGAAGCTGTGCCTATTTTTGCTTTGATCTTCACTTTCTATCTTTATATAAAGATTATATTTTGGAAAAGACAACTTTATTTCGTTCTTTTGGGTGTTTCATTAACATCTCAGAACATAGTTGTTTTCAAAGAATTATCTGATTCTATTGATCGTTGAATAGTATCATCTTATGAATATTTTATTTTGCCCATGGTTATACCATTGGCATATAACCATGTAGTAAATATAGTCCAATTGTAAAATTTCTCTTTCGCCTAATTTTATTTGTTTATAACCTTAACTTTTTCTTTATTTCTGTCATTTTGATTTATTTACAGGGATGATGGAGGAGACTTCAATTGTGCATCATTTGTATGTTTGGATGAGAGGAAGGCTTGGATTAGGAGTATGTAGGTCTTGTTAGGAAAAGATTGTACTACTTAATTACCATGTATCAATTGAATATTTATATTTAATTGGTAGGAAGTATGTTTGTTGTAGAATAAAGATTAGTTAACTAAGTAATAACTATTGAATCTTAAGTTTTATGAAAGAAACAATTTTTGAGTGTATATATTCATTAATAAAGCATTATGGTTGGCTTTCTAGTTAAAATCATTGTATAACATCATAGGAAACCAAAGAACTAAAATGCAATAGCTTGGGAACTTATTAGGCGATGGTTTTTTATAATAAACCGTCGTCTTTACATATAATTAACGACGGTTTTTATAAACAACCGTCATCTTTACAAACAATCCACGATGGTTACAAAAACTGTCGTCTTTATTCCTATAAATAATGATCTTTACCTCTAAACAACGACGGTTTTTAACAAAAACCGTCGTCTTTACATCTAATAGACGACGGTTTTTATAAAAAAAACGTCATCTTTACAAACAATCCACGACGGTTTTTGTAAACAAATCGTCGTCCTTATTCCTATAATTAATGACCCTAACCTCTAAACAACGACGGTTTTTAACAAAAACCCTCGTCTTTACAAATAATAGACGATGAGGATTTACCGTCGTGGTTTTATGCATCAAAAGATGTCGGTCGATTTCACGACGGTTGAAAAACCGGATACACGATGGTGAATTACCATCATCTATTGCGATTTTTGTAGTAGTGCCAGATAACCCAAAGTCTTGATTGCCTGTGCAAATCCCAGGAACGAAGCCACGACAAAAAACAAAAAATTATAACAGTATTGCTATGATTTTGACATTTATCAGCAGAATATGACTGACCTATATATAATGCATGCGATGCCCAAGCAAGTATATATTGTGAAAATGTGAAGGTAAAAAGTCTCGCATTAAAAAGTTAAGAAACCTAATAAGGGTTTATAAAGAATTGGGCTACTCCCCCATTGCCAATTGATTTTGATATGAAACCTCAACTTCCTTCATATATAATATGACTTTATAAGAGAGACCACAGATTCCCACAACCTACGTTACGTACTTATTCAACAACTTCTTACATCATCCATCATTTCTTTTATTGTGGTTGCCTAGTTTTTTTTTTTTTTTTTTTTAAATGTGGTGAAGAATCAATTGATAAAGTCTCTCAGTGAGCTAATTATAATTAACATTTCTTCTTTGGCTTCCAAAATTGATAATTCCATTTTAAGTTTCCTATTTCCATTCTTCATGCTTCAATATCGTGACCATTTAGTTTGTTTTGTAATTTGTAAATAATTTTCTTGAAGCGCAAGGAGTAGCACTAACTATCCGAAAAGAATTTTTGTTCTGTTTATAGTTGTGTAATTTATAAAGGACTAACTTTTCCAAAGGCTGAGGCAGAGGCAGTGGGGTTGGTGGGCTCGATAAAAATTCCAAACACAACTCTTCTATATCAGCCCTCTCTGATGCCCATGACTCTGCAAAGGCTCCATACTTACTACTTTACACATGTTGTCCCCAATTATTGGGCGAACCTTTCCTCTTTTCTCATTCATTCTTGGATCAGATTCAGCTTTAAATCAGGTGTCAATCTAATCTGGGAGCTAATCAGCTACTGTCACGACCAGGGCAAACCATCCAAATTTACGGTCCAAGGTTATATATTTATTTAATTCCGTCACATAATTCATGTTAAAATCTTCCTTAGCCGCACCAAGTAATAATTAATATATGTGTATATAGGAGGGGGGAAATTTAACATTGCCCACTAAATTAAAGGTCGTGTTCATTGTGTTTATGGCAAGGCGCACGGTTCGTAATTCATCGGGTAGTTTTGTTGCAGGACTCGCGGTTCGTTGTGATAATATTTTTTCCATTCTAGAGGTTGAGGATTTTGCAACTAGATCGAGTGCAGTGATGGCCATGGAAATGGGTTACAGTAATATTGTTTTTTAGAGTGATTCTCTCCAATAAAATATGGGTTATTTACTCAAATGGTCCTCAAATTTATACCCGAGTTCCATTTTGGTCATTCAACTAAATTATTCATTCAAATGGTCCACCAACTATTTATTAATAGGCGAATTAGTTCTACCGTTACATTTTCTGTTAAATTTAGTCATGCAAGCAGCACATGCTACATTTATGGGGGTAATAAGACTTTTGTCAACTAAAAACATAAAAATACGGTTAAAAATTAATACAAAATTTTCTTTATTTTTAAAATTAATTAAAAACTATAAAAGAATAAAACAACAACAACAAAAAGTAACCCAAAAAAAAAAACCAGCCCACCAAACCTATCTCTCCCAGCCTCTTTCTCTCTATGTCCCTATCTTCCTCTCTCTCCCCTCCGCCTTTAGTTTCCTAAGTATAAAATTTCCAATCACCATCTCCATCAAAACCTTTGTCGGGAAAACCACCATGGCCAGTTGACCCGATGAAATCTTGAAATTGTGGGTCTGCAACAGCCTCTCAGTCCTCTTTGCATATCTTTGAGTGGGTAATACTTCGGCCATGTAACTCCATCACCATACCACCAAGAAGGCACGTAATCAAGTTCACCCAAATTAAGTGAATTTATGTTAATGGTGACTTTCTTGAATGGTTGTTGAACAAATAATAAAAAAAAGGCGTTAGTTTGTATGTGTCAAATTGGAGAGAGAGAGAGAGAGGGGGATGTAGACCTACAAGGATTTGGGTTTGTTTGAAGAGAGAAAGGGGAAGAGAGAGATAGAGGGAGAAAAGAGGACGGGATAGAGAGGGAGGGGAATAGAGAGTGGGGTGCAGGGAGGAGAAGATGGGTGCCAAGGGTGAGGGTTATTGGGCTAGGGGCTGGGAGGTGGGAGAGGGAGAGATGTTTTTTTTCTTTTGATTTTTAGTTTTGAATTTATTTAGTATTTTATTTAACTGGACTATTTTACCTATATTTGATGGCAATATTGACAGAATGGAACAATAGGACCAATTCGCCAATTAATAAAGAGTTGGTGGACCATTTGAATGAATAATTTAATTAAGAGACCAAAATGCAATTCGAGTATAAGTTTGAGAACCATTTAAGTAAATAACCCATAAAATATTATCAAAACTTTCAATTTGGTTATAAGCTCATGACCTTTCAATTTGCCCCATTATCCCATCGACATTTGTTACGCCAATTATTTTATCAAATTGAGTGGTTTTTTTTTGCTCTTTCAAAAGTTGGGACTTGGTTTGGCTCAGTTTACCATGCCCTACTATAAAATTTTCCATCCAGCATTTCGTGTTCAATTAAATCCCCAAAGACTTAGGGTTGTTGCGACGTCAACTTACGTATATGCCACTAAAAGTTCGTCATGTGTGTTGCACGTGATAGAAACCAACAAAAAATTGTGACAAAATTGAAGACTGGGGGAATATTGTATAATATGAAAGTTTTGGGGGCTCAAAATTTTTTCGAAAATTAGGGTGAATGCATGGTTTGTGATGTGAATTGACATATATTCTCTTACAGCACTCACAATGGTTGTTCAATGGTTCAATGCAATAGTTATTGAACTATTTTGACACTTATTGAATTGAACTACAGTTTTACTTGCAATGGTACGATTCAATAGCTTCAGTTTATTGGCATTTTGGTCTCATGGTTAGCCATTTAATAGAGGGTTCATCACAAAACACCTTCTATTGCAATTGCATCTATTGCAATGAACTAATCACACCATTACAAATGAGATTTTACTGTTGTAGTTCAATTTCATGCAATAAAATTGCTCCATTGTAGATGCTCTTAAAAGTTCGTCATGTATGTTGTATATATAACTAGAAAAAGGGAATAAAGCCATGGTTTGCCTAGTCATGGGGAACTAGCAATGTGAGGACCCGACCAGATTCTACCCGGAACCCGTGCAGGACCCTATTGACTTGCCCGACATCAACCCATGTCGGGCCCACAAACTAAACTAGTTCCCTCTTCTGAACTTTACAAGAAAGGGGCCAAGACTTCACAAAAATCGGGCGAGTCTCCCTAAAATAAGGACTAACCCAAAAGTTTCAACTGTCGTAACACAACAGATAAGAATATCCCAATCACAAGCATGCATACACAAATACATAACAGGCCTCCGACCAAACAAATCAACCCTAACGAGCGATACTGAGCATTCTAAGAGTCAGCGGAAATGTAATAACAGAATACAAAGTTTAGGGTTCAAGGACGACAATCCTACCCTTCAAACGAAGCTCGAGAAGAGAAGCGCACAACAAGAACGATGTGAAGCGGCGACTACGATGCAGGGCGCAAAGCAGAAAGAGTGTGAGTGGACAAAAATAAGGTTTTACATACTTAAATCAAAGTACTAACCCCACTGTTTAAAACAATACGAACCATGCATATGAAATCATTTATATACTTGATTAATTTGAAAACCATACTATCTCAAAGTACGTGAAAGCAACCTGTTCAAAACCCCTTTTTCCGAGTACACAAACCTTTATCTTTTCCGGAGGCATAACCTCCCAAATCGAACCCATATAAGTATGTATATAAAAACATAAACCGAAACAACATTTAAAATATTAAACATTTCGTTCATGCCAAGAAAACCAAACTTGACAACAATATAGAAATCACTTCAGGATTCAAATCAAATAACATAACCTATTAAATACTGTAGTCAAATCAAGCATACTGCAACCGAAACAAGTAAACAGTTTCCCAAACTTCCCCACTCTTATAACCACATGCTCACAAGCACGACAAGTGAGGAACGATCCTCACTAAAAGAAATATGAATACGAATGTACTAACACACGTGTATAGGTATAGTATAACCTCAACACCAAACACAAGTACCAGGGGAAAACAATCCAACAGGGGATCATTTGACTGGACACAGGTACAGTCTCATCAAGACCCCGTGCCCAGGGTTGAGCCGTCCAATGTGGGACTAAACTCACAGGCCTATATGGTAGAAACTTCCCAACCATAACTCCGAAATCTGTCCTACGCGCGCAGACTACCCCGTTAAGGGTTTACAGCTACACCCCGATAAGGTATGCACCATATCGAACCATACCAAATTCAGGTAACCGTATTATATCAATCGTCATGCGATCATCAGCATCAGAATAGGGGGAGGTACAATACAAGGTGCTAACTGCACACACATCAATTGCAACACGATCACCAGTATATATACATATAATCAATCACAATGTACCCAACCCAAAACACCAACATCAGGACGCAAGCGTCCAAAACCCAATGACTAACATATATATCCAAAGTAGTCATAAGCATTGAAATCATAGATTCATATTAAAACCATAATCAAATATACATTCAATCAAGGTCAAAACGTATTAAAGTCTCAAGTAAAGAAACGTCAAATGGTATGAGAAATCCAATATATAAATATATCAAAATAGTTACATAAGGGACCTCACGTTCCGACACAGGGCATGCCAACCCAAAGGTATGTAATTAAAGTATAAAGAACTCATTTGTAAACACATGCCGTTAAGCCAAACGCATAATCCAAAATATGTGATTAAGTTGTAAAATACCACTCTTACTAGTATAACCCAAAAGTATACATATAGATTTCCAACGGTATAAATAAAGTATTATTTCACATATGTATATATATACATATCCTCAAGGGTATAAAACCTATTATCCCAAAGGAATATAAATTATAGTTTCACCGTAGTATAGGATATAATTTTCCAAGATATGAAAATATGATTTCTCATAGAATAGAATATATATAAATATATATATATATATATATATATATTCCCAAAGGTATATAATATGACTCACAATATTAAGGTAGATAGGAATTTCCATAATTAAAATCATCATATAAATAGTAATACAATTTTCCAAGCTTACAAGTAGCTTAAATGTATATATATATATATATATGGGACACGAAAACCACCAGACGTCACTACGTCCTATTCAATACTCAAAAGTATACATTATCATAAAATATAATCATCAGGGCTACATAAAATACCGGAAACCCAAATCAAGCATTAAACTCAAATGCAAATCCTTTTAAATAAACTTTAACCAAAATCAAACCAAGATTAAACTATTAATAAATTCAAGATTTAAAACCATTAAATCTTCTTTCTGGCATTTCATGCAAATCATTCAAATCATGCTCATTTGAAAACAAAGTCCACTCACCGTTGATCCTACACTGCACAACCCTAAAAGGGTCCCTCCTGCTGCGTAGCAGAGTCAAAGTACCTAAAGTGATAGATACGAGGATTGGATTAGTACCGTGAACGGAACGAACCCTACCAAAACCCGACTTAATGTGCACGTACGTCCTACGAAGGATTCTAAGGTCAAACTACCTCTTTTAACCAGTGGGACCGCCCCGGAAGACTCACGATCAACCGGCGGTCAAACACCCCGTTTTGGTCAACATGGGCCCGTGGAGCCCACGACCTCCAAATCGATCCGGACATTCATAGAAGTCCAACAAAGTCAACTACGTGGCAAGGCGACCTCGGGAGACGCTCGGTCAACCCTGGTCAAACTTGGTCAAACCGGACCTGTGGGTCCCATGACCTCCAAACTTACATCCGAAAGTTCATACAGGTTCAACACTACCTACACAACGTGTCCTCAAAGTTTGGTCTCGATCGGACGGTCGGATCGCTCACGATCGCACAATCAGACGGTTAAGGTTTAATTCAAGCTTCAAGTCATTGATCCGGAGTATCTGGGACTCCGAATCACAATCCGTCAAATCCTATACGTTCCTAGAAATACGAGGAACAATATACGTGAATTCGGATTTGATCCAACGGTCCGAACCCATCGAACCCACACAACGCGCAATAGGCGTACGTTGGTTCGATCGTCAAACGACGTCCGAATCAAAATCCGCGCACACGCACGCGTTCGTAGTGACACGAGGATCGCATTGGGACAAAGAACCACCACCACACCTCCGCCACACGCACCACCGTGGGTGGCGGGTGCCTTGAGCAAATCCTGTCAACACCCAAACTTCGATTCCAACTACACCGCCTATACCAAAATGACCACCGTGACGAGGAGTCCATAACCGATGAGAACCGGCCAAGAACCACCGGTTAACTGGCCGGAAATTCGATCCAAAGATCTGGCCAGATTTGGTTTTCAGATCCGACACCCACGTGGCCAAATCGTTCGAATCCAAACCCAGAAATAACAAGAGCATGAAGAGGAGACAAGGTTTCATACACGATCCGCCGTTAGTTCTTGGGAGCCGCGGATCGAAGCTGGAAAGAATGGAGGTTACGCCGGAGCTTCCATCGATCGCACCTCCTCCAGTAGGCTTTTCACCGACGATCTTGGTCAGGTTTTGATGAGGAGGAAGCAGCCAGTTCGAATAGGACCGGTGATGTCCCCATCCGTGCTCTGTGTGGCGGAATCGAAGAGAGAGGTGAGGGTTCGCGTCGGAGGAGAGAGAGAATCGGAGAGATGAGAGATAAGGAGAAACCGGATCTGATTGGTGAGGAGTTTTTATCAAAAATAGCCAAAATTTACCCCATACTTTCATAAATGTCCATTTTGATAAAAACTTTCAAAAATAGCCAAAACTCACGTAAATAGACTCAAATGCCCTCAAAACTCAAACCCGCATAAATCTAAAAAGCAAAACCCTATTCTAACAATTGTTTGGCGGTATGCAGCAGATTCGCAAGGAGACAAGCACACCAAGTTACTTGCGGCAGGACTCCTCATTGTAAAGCTTCAACCATTTGAATTCTTTTGGTGACTGTGCAACATTGTTGCATACTCTTGGTTGCCAAACAATAATTAAAGTTATAGTTGTTGATTTTACCTATGGATTTCGTAAATAAACATTCAAGTCAAGGGAATTAAATTTAATTATTGAGAAAAAAATCAACAAGCCGAAAATTTAAAAGGATTTTTTTTTTTTTTTGTAGTTGCATAGTTCTTCACTTTGTAGCTATACTTTCTTCATTGGTCTGATAGGCTCCTTGCCTTCGGTTTGTTGTACTATGGGTGCCCTTGCGTTTTTGCAGGGCTTTCTTTGTTTGTAATTGTTTGGGGGATCCCCCCTTTTGTTAGCTCCTTCAGCCGTTGGTTTTGCTCCATGTAGCTTTGGTTTTCTTAAATGATTTCATTTAAAACAAAATTTATTTTGGAATATCCTCTTCAGACTTTGAGTTTCTTTTGCTTGTTAGGTTTATGTGGGTTTAAGTTTTGATGGCATTTGAGTCTATTTATGTGAGTTTTTGGCTATTTTTGAAAGTTTTTATCAAAACGGATATTTATGAAAGTATAGGGTAAATTTTGGCTATTTTTTATAAAAACTCTTGGCTGAGGGGTATATAACAAATTTTGAAATGACGCTTACGTCCTTTTTAAGCGTTACAATTTCGAATCGAACATGCCGCACGTCAACGAACTCGTTTCGACGTGCCGGACGTAATGGCGCAACTCGTTTCGCCAAATTCCGTCCCAAAAATATTGTTGACCAAAATGCCCCTTTAATATTAAATTTCATTTTATTATTTTAATTCCTTTTAAATCCTTTTCTTCTCAGTTTAATTACCCAAATAAATTAACTCAATTAAATAATTCATTTTCTTTTAATTTTAGGTCAGGGGCGTCACAAGCAGTGGCCATTGGCGTGTGAATAATGGAAAAGAAAACTTGTTGTCGTATTGATGGATAGTATTAATCTGTTCCGAAGAGTACTAACTGTTATCCATAATATTATAAGGCGTTTGGTGTTGCTCTGAATGAGATTCGTCAACTGTTGTTTAATTAAACATACAAGCGTGGTTTATCGACAATTAATTTTAATTTTATGTTAAAAAGAATGGGTTAACTTATCGATCAGTTGTGAATACACAGGATGTGAGTTTACAGATGGATGACATGACTTATTAGCGAACAATGAACCTGGGAGATGCAAAGGAAAAAGAAAAACTCAGTGATATAATATTGGAAGGTTGGGTTGCAGTCTTGCAAACTTGTAGTGATAATAATATATCAGCAACTTTTGAGCAAAGCAACAGTCCCACAGAGAGCAAAAAACTTACATGTAATTGCTATTTCTACGTCTATGTAAAAAATTATCTTACGTGTCATTGCATTATTGTTCTGTTCGGGAGAAAAAGAGAGAGATTAGGCTGGCGTTGTTGGCCATTTCACACTTAAGTTAAGCTAATAAACCAAGGCCGCAAGACAAGCCAGTACTGCCACTGGAGTGAATTCATAAAGCTGCACGTCTTTGCACATGGGACACCTTCCCACGTGAAATTTCATCCACAAGACACGTGAGCCCCTCAGACCGGAGCTTCAGAGCTTGAGCTTCTGCACAGCACAGATTTATTATAAAGCTTAGTGCTTAGGTTAGGAAAAAGACTTAAAGCACAATGATTAAATTAAATGAATTATTCTAAATGCCGTCAAAATGAGCAAAGTGCAGAGTGGAATAAACAACAACCTTATCTAATTAATTATGAGTTAACTTAGTGTTTTTGAAAAGAGAAGAGAATATTTAGGAGTGGACGTCGCATATTGTCCCCTTGGAGTCTTGGACACAACACAAACATGTCTTTGAGAATGGGAGCGTTTCCCGTTAACTAGAATTTTTAATCATCAATCAATACTGAATTTTTCCCCTTAACCCTTACCCCTTGCATTGCATGAATCATGATATATATATATATATAGCATCGTGCAAAACCTAAACAAATAAAGGGAGATTAATCCAAGAAAACAAGACCATTTCCATTTATTTTATATATATATATATGGTGTATCAAAGTCAAACTCTGCTCAAAGAACATAGTTTAGACACAAGGGTTAAAGGGTTCGACTTGAAACTCAATAATAGTACATTGACCTAGCCAGCCAAAATTAAAAAATATATATAGAATACACAAGACAAACAGACACCTCACAAGTTCACAAGTTCACAAGCACAACATATATATGTCATATGCCATAGCTCTTGCTACCTATAAAATTGGCCGTCTTCCTCTCAAATAAGTTTTACAACCTGGATTTCTTAGCTGTACAAAGACAAGAGAGTTGCAGCCGTCTCTATCTATCTGTGTTGTGCTTGTGTGGAAGAAAGAAACCAAACCCCGCATGAGTCCAAATGGCGGTCCCCAACCTATGGGAACAAGACCAACAAACTTAGGTTAATTATTCTAGTATGTCCTCTAGAGAAGACAATATACATATAGTATTTGAATTTTGATCATCCCCCCCACCCCGATTAATTCTTCCATGATGGAGGAGATACCCAATATTTTAAAGTCGCCAGTTTAACTGGGAAAGGAAAGGATTTCAGATAGAATTAGAAAAGCTATCCGTATTTTAGATGTTGATGTTGACGAAATTTCACAGTGCTTGCTTGCTTTATAAACCTTATTTAATGAGGTGACAATGCCCTTGTTTTTGTAACCAAACCAACTAATGGTGTAGCTTGCTAAAATATGAATATGGGTTTGAATACTTTAGGTTAATTGTATTCTTCTCCATAAGGAGGTATATATAGGGATTTACATGTGGGCTTTACAAGGAAATAGAAATAGTAATCAATTATGATAATATCTCCTAATTATACAGTGATTTGTCAACTATCTAAAATAAGGAAAGTAAATCCCTTAATCAATCAAGGAAATAAATCTCCTTGATTGATTAGGACTTACTCACGTTAACATAGCTGTCTGCGTATGATGCAATGCCATGATTAGAAGATCTTGAGCATATTGGGATAAATTATTCTAGGCTTGATAAATTTTTCTGTCTACAAGTTGGGAATCATGCTGACGTTAGCTACAGCAGAACAAATAATCACGCATTGTAATTTGTCATGCAATAATATTAAGTATTAACTTCACCAAACCATTATCATACACGTGTTATAATCATAATAATAGTTCATTTTCCAAATTACCATTTAAAAATCATGTATCAAATTGGTCATCCATCCATATTTGTATCAAATAAATGAAGAGCTCATCATGACATATGAACATCTTAATTGTTACACAAAACCTTTGATTATTTTCTTTGCAGAGATAATATATGAACAGTAATATTTACGAACAAGGTTGTTTCTGGAATGGAAAGAATGAATGAGATTATGAGAGGGTGCTTTGCTTGTTGTGGGTTTGGTGGGGGCAGAGGAGAGGAAAGGGAAAGAGAAAGGCAAAGTTAGAGAGGGCTTTAAGACAAACCCATCTGGCAATCTATCCATATTCATGTGCATTCCATTCATTAATCGATGTGGATGGATTGTGGTTGTGCTTCTTGTGGTTTTTGTGGTTAAAATAATATATATATACACAAAAACAAAAACAAAAACAAAAACAAAAACAAAAGCAAAGCAAGCAAACCCCAAAAGGAAAAGCATGATTCCTGTGGCTTACAAGGGAAGCGTCACTTTCTACTTTCTCCCACTATAAAAATAAATTTGCTTATAATCCAATCCAATCCAATTCAATATTACTAATTCCTCCCTCTTCATTTTATCTATTCACTATTATACTAGTACCTATCCTCAATCATCCCATCCAAAGTCCAAACAAGGGAAAGAATAAGAATATATTCTTCAATCTCATAATAATTTGAAAAAATAAAAGTTCCTATTTGTATAAATATTTATTTATTTTCCATAAAAAAAACTTGTTAGTAAATTAATTGAGCCTTTTGAAATAGCATTTTGTTTTGCTAATAACACTCTGGCCAAAAAGAAAAAGAAAAAGAAAAAGAAAAAAAGCATCTTATATACACACATCATGTAACATATTTGGTAGCATAGCATTTGTTGAATAATGCGTGACTGTTAGAGATGAACACCAACGTTGCTATATGATTTAACAAATTAAGAGAGGAATAAATTGTTTGAAATCTCCAACCATGTATAAGTTATAACACACGTACACGAAATTACTTTTTACTTTTTAGTTTTTATCTGCGATATTAAATTAATAGAAACGTCGCCATGGGTCGCGGTCGCACGCCATCAAACTAATTATTCATTGATTTAGGGTTTACTTGTTTAATCATTTTATCTAATCTATAGAGTTGGCTATGAAATCATATTTTCGGCCATAAAAAGACATTGCTAATTTTTAAAATACCAAGAAAAAGGCATTGCTAATTTCTTTCAACTTTAAGAAACACTATCAATAAGAATCAGCGTGAAATTTTCAGCCAGTAAATCTAATAGGTAAATTTAGGAAAGTTTTCCTTTCTAGGTTAAAACCAATACAACATTTCCGCTCAGTTGGTTAACGACATTAATTAAGGAGTCAAGTCCTGCCTTTATTTACCAAATAAAAGGAGTACTGTGTTTTTTTTTTTTGTGGTTGGAAAGATTTTTATTTTTATTTTAAAATCCACACAAATTGAACTTGACTAATAGAGATGCTCGCCTAATCCCCTCAAACTTGTTCTTATTTTGTACTGCGTGTTTCTTTTTGATAAAATTCTATTGCTTTATCTGAAAAAAAAAAAAAAAAAAACCTTCCACTGAATTTGGATTAGAAATAAATGAGTATAGTAATTATTTACTTAATTATTTTAGGTTATGGGAGCAAATTTGGTGGCGTCTTATCTTTTGCACCCAGTAGTTGAACCCGAGGACCCGTGATGGTTGACCGGGTATATCCAGTCATAATGATGCACTCACCGGCTATGACCAGTGAGTTAATGTTGAATGTTGATGAGATGAGATTCGGGCGTAATCAGCAATTTATTAATGGTTGAGCTAGCTAAAATTATTAGCTTAAAAATTTAATAATTATTTTCTTTTGTATTTACAGTTTTTATTATCTTTTTAGAGATAAACGTATACATTAAATTATATAAACCACTATAATTCCTCGAGTGCAAGGCTAAATGCTAATTTCTTATAAGCTTTAGCATAAAACAAATACAAATTAAGTGCAACCAAAAAAACACATATTATCAAAATGAAGATATGTTTAACAACATAATTAAAAGTGTACATATACTGTATATTGTTATTGATTCCCTTCAACTAAATTCTTAAAGAATTGAACTTTTTAGACTTTAATAGGTTAATACATACTTGGCTATATTTAAAACAAGTCAAATATAGTCCCCAAAAACCTCCTTAGGCTACAACCCACTATAGTCATTTAGTCTAGTTCCGCCCATGTGATAATGAAATATTCTTTATCACCATGGTTTCATAAATATAAAGTAAAAGTTAATTATGGTTATGCCTATGAACATGTGTCAAGTGTTGAGAATATTAGTGAGAATACATATTGAATTAAAGTGATGAGCAAAAATATTTCCTATGTAAAAACGTGTATTTTACTTTTTAATTATAATATGTTTTCGTAATTTTGGTCATAAGCTCATACTCATGGACTGTAGTAGGCTTAGCTAGAGACTTGAGAGAGAATCTAATACTGTGCTGTGCAGTGAGTGGCTGGTGCCAGCTATTAAGTTGAAGGATCAAAGCTTCCTTTCCTTTCCTATACTTCTTTCTCTATGAGATGAGACTCGAGAGTGTGTGTATATGAGGTCAAAGCTGGCATTTTCTCTTTCTCTTATTTTTTATTTAAAGAGCTTTGTTCTTCTCTCTACCTCCTTCCCTTATTTACTCTTCAAAATTTCGTGCAGATTCTAAATCCTCCTCATTCTATTTCTGTACCTTTTATTTTTATTTTTCTTCTCCTTACATATATAATTAGGGGATATTTCTCCTCTCCCTTGTCTAATTAGAGCAGGAGCAGAGAAAAGAAATGAGTATTGTTTGAAGGCGATCGATACAGAGAGAGAGAGAGAGAGAGAGAGAGAGAGAGGGAGGGGGAGGGTTGATGGTGAATGGTGAAGTCCCTTACAAGATTTTAACAAGAGAAACAACAACAACCACCACAAGAATGACTGCTACTTCTCCTTGTCTTTCTTCCAATGAGAAGAAGCACTGGTGGCTTAGCAGTAGAAAGGTATGCTATGCGACTCCTAGTCTTTGGTCTTTGATCTTCAATTTCTTAGTTCATTGCTGCTGCAATTAAGGTGCCAATGCCAATGCCATTTGTCAGCATCATCAGGCATCCATTTCATCGTCTCAAATGAAATGGGGATTCATTTCTTCTAATTTCTAATTTTTGAGGATCCAAATTCCAATTTAAGTAGAGAGAGTGAATGAATGATGTTAATATTGTTTGTTTGGTTGATATCCATCCAGATTGTGGAAAAGTATATGAGAGACGCCAGAAGCCTGATTGCGACTCATGAACAGAGCGAGATCGCTTCGGCTGTGGGGCTCCTGAACGCGGCTCTGGCCATCTCGCCTCGCCTGGAACAAGCCCTTGAACTCAAAGCCAGGTCTCTGCTCTATCTCAGGCGCTTCAAGGACGTGGCTGATATGCTTCAGGACTACATTCCCAGCCTCAAAATGGCATCCGACGACTCTGCCTCGGACTCTTCCTCTCAGCCGCTTTCCAGGGAGCGAGTCAAGCTTCTCTCTGCTAACACCAACTCCTCGTCTGCCTCCCCGGATCGGGATCTTTCCTTCAAGTGTTTCTCTGTCTCCGACTTGAAGAAGAAGGTCATGGCAGGCCTCTGTAAAAATTGCGAAAAGGAAGGGCAATGGAGGTAATTTCCAATTCCTCCTCTCTTCTCTTCTTCTGTCTGTCTGTCTGTCTGTCTGTGAGACTGTGAGACTGTGACTCTGTTCCATTCCATTGGTTTTGCAAATTTGCTTTGCCTTGCCTGCTTTTAAATTTGTTTTCTGGGTTCAGCTTTTTATGACTTGATTCCTATTCACTATACGTTTCAGTTGTCAATGCACTGCCAGCCTTAAAAATTAAATGCTATTTTCTGTACCTCTTCTTCTCTACCTAGCTAATTATGATTAACTACAAAGTTGTTAAAAATCCGCATTTCAAGAGCGATGTTTAAAATTTTGGTAAATGTATGTATGTATGTATGTTTGTTTGTTGTTGAATTTAGCTCTTTTCTTTGTTTTGCAAATTGTTTTGGAAAAACTTTGTTGATGGAAAGAGGGGATAGGGTCGATTGGGACTTGGGGCAACACTGAAATTTGACTTCCAAATTTGCAGGGCCAGCTAACCAATTTTGAAAATGATAAAATAATCTTATTGGCATTCACATTTGAAACCTTTTCACACTATTTAGATTAGAAGCTGTTTTTCCCCCAATATGCCATGTGCAAGTAGTCTTATAAATTTTGAGTCATCTTTCCCTTCACCGTTTCTTCTTTCTATTTTTAATCAAATAATAATAATAATTAGAGCATAGAGAAAAATAATAAACTTTGCAAATTCAGTTGATTGACTTAGTGGGATGTATTTTATGGACACAGGTACTTGGTTCTCGGCCAGGCGTGTTGCCACCTGGGCCTAATGGAGGATGCCATGGCTCTCCTCCAGACCGGGAAACGCCTTGCCACCGCCGCATTCCGCCGCGAAAGCATATGCTGGTCCGACGACAGCTTCTCCCTGTCCAATTTCCATCTCTCAGACGACATCATCTCGTCCGCCAACGCGCCCGCTACTCCGCCTCGGATCCTATCCGAGTCGGAAACCGTGACCCACCTCCTCAGCCACATAAAGCTCCTTCTTCGCCGCCGCACCGCCGCACTCGCTGCCCTAGACGCCGGCCTTTACTCCGAGGCCATCCGCCACTTCACTAAAATCGTCGACGGCCGCCGTGGGGCCCCGCAGGGATTCTTGGCAGAGTGCTACATGCAGCGCGCCTCTGCTTACCGGTCGGCGGGTCGGATCGCGGAGGCCATCGCGGACTGTAATCGGACTTTGGCTCTTGAGCCGAGTTGCATACAAGCACTGGACACGAGAGCTTCACTTCTTGAGACGATCAGGTGTTTGCCTGATTGCTTACATGACCTGGAGCACTTGAAGCTTTTGTACAATGCCATCTTGAGGGATCGGAAGCTTCCGGGACCTGCCTGGAAGCGACACAACGTGAGGTACAGGGAGATTCCAGGGAAGCTGTGTGCGCTGACGACGAAGATACAGCAACTGAAACAGAGGGTGGCTTCTGGGGAAACAGGGAATGTGGATTACTATGCTTTGATTGGGCTGCGGCGTGGGTGTTCGAGGTCCGAGTTAGAGAGGGCGCATTTGCTGCTGTGTTTAAGGCACAAGCCCGATAAGGCCACCATTTTCATTGACCGCTGTGAGCTGGCGGATGATCGGGCTGTTGATTCAATTAGAGATAAAGCGAAGATGTCAGCTCTGTTGCTTTACAAATTGCTGCAAAAGGGTTATTCGAGCGTGATGACAACCATCATGGAAGAGGAGGCTGCTGAGAAACAGAGAAAGAAGGCTGCTGCTGCACTTGGAGCAGCTCAGGCAGCAGCTGCAATGCAACTGCAAGTAAACCAAACCCAAGAGTCCTTTATTGAATCCTCCTCCTGTTCCTCCTCTAGTTGCTCCAATTCTAGTAATAGGAATAATAATCATAGTATAAACAATAATATTATCAATAATCATAATATGCATTCGTCGTCATCGGGAGCTAAAGCAGCAGCGGCGTCGTTCCAAGGGGTGTTTTGCCGAGACATTGCGGTGGTTGGGAATTTGCTGTCGCAGGTTGGGTTTAACCGCCCAATTACAGTTAAGTATGAGGCATTGAGCTGCTGATAGAAGACGACTTTTGGACGTCCAACTTTACCGGCGGGCTGGAGAATCTTGCTTCATTTTGTTTTCTCTGTAGTCTGTACAAAAAAGATAATATCAAGACTTGCCGGGAAATTTTGTCACCCTTTTCCATTTTCCATGTTCTATTGTTATTGCAACTGCTACTAGTACTAGTACTACATGTACAAAATTGAGTACCCAATTTTCCACTTATGAATTTTCGGTTGAGCTTTTTTCAAATTCATTCAATTGTTCACTTTTGTTTTTTGTTGTTGGGGTTTGATTTTCTGAGAAGGGGGAGGTGACGTGACGATAACGGGGAATGGGCACAGCCGCACAGTGATTGAAATTTGAAAGCGAGAGAGTGAGAGAAACAGGATGGAACGATATTCCCTCCCACCCACATGATCTGATCTGATGTTCTGATCTATTATTAAGATTGAATTCTATTCCCACCCGTATTTTTTCTCCATCCACCCAGCCACTCACCCACATAATAAATTAAGGGTGCTGTTAAACGAACCCTAAAATTTACTGAGTACACCTTACTACCAAACTATTTATTGAATTACTAATTTACCCTAATAAAAATGACAAAACATGATATATTGAATATTGAAACAAAAGTAATTTTAATAAGACACGCTACTCAAAGATATCAACCCTAATCAAATTAAAATTTCAAAGTTTGATTCCAATCCGTCTAAGTTTTCTTCATGAGTTTTTACTAATTTGTTTCTTTTCTTCAAGCTCTTTCAAGATGTCATCATTCACGATGAGGTCAAAGAATGAGACATGGAATATTACCTGGAAAACCATGAGCGTGCTCGTCAAATAAAATGCATGATAGATATATCCGGGGTTAAAGCTTTGAGTTTGAACAATGCATGATAGATATATTTGGTTTATCTGAAGTCTGTCAAATAAAATGGAACTACCAATAAAGATAAACCCTTGACCAGTTATTTAATTATTTAATTGTTTGATGGATTGTTGATTTCTTAGTTTGCAAGTTCTGTTTAATGCAGCATAGGCTACATAGCCGCCGCCACCACTGAATCTCAAATCCAAATACTTGATTTCAGTTGGTTTAAAACTAATTTCTGGAGTTGGATTTTTAAACCAAAATCATTGTGGTTTTAGCTATATCCAAGTACATTTTGGGTGCTCAAAATGGTATAAGATGACTTAGTTCAATACCATTGCTGCATTGCACCAAACTATGAGCTTTAGGTTCTGTTTTGTGGGCTAGCTCTGCCCAAAACCTCTAGCAAAGATAGAGAGAATCAAAATTTCCAATATGTATTTGAAGTGTAATATAAATTATATTTCATTTCAACATACTACAGGTAAAATTTAAAATTCTAGATTGCTCTGAGAAACTAAAGAAACATGAGGCGCCAGGGAACTGTGGAAGCACATATGAAGATGCCAAAACAATTGAGTTTATCAAAATCACTTAATAGTGCCTGCAGTCTTTCGAGAGCGTAATTAATAGTTCCTTCCTCTTCATGTCTTTGGTTGGATATTCTCTTCCCTCTGGAATATCAATGGAACATGCGGCCCCATTTTAACTTCCTCTTTCACCTTGGGAAGCTGTTTATCTAGACTATGGTAATCTTTGCAAAACAAATTCTGGATTTTCACATTCTGAATGACACTAGCTATACAAAATCAAATATATTGGGTGTACTTAGTTAATTTTACATATGGTGTACTTAGTTAATTTTACATAGGTGTATTATGGATATTTTTGATAGTTAAATATGGTGTACTTAATTAATTTTATATTTTGATTTAATTATTAGAATGTACTTATATCATATAGGTGTATCAGGGATATTTTAGGATTTGTTTAACAACATCCTAAATTAATAATAGAAATACATAACAATGGGTGCGGTGCAGTGTAGTGGAGTGCAGCGTGTAGCCACCCACATAATAGCATACCAAGCTCCAATGGGTTAAGTTAAAGTGAGTACTGAATACAAAGTAATTATTGAATTGTGAAAACTCCAAAAAGTTTGTCAGATTTCTGGGAAGAAAAAAGCCTTACGGGGCAGGGCAGGGCAGGCAGGCCAACACACCAAAAGAAGAAGAGGGGTCTAATCAATGATGAACCATTGAAAGAAAAACAAAGGGATTTGAAAGGAAATGTCAAATCGGCCTTCATCTGTGCCATCATTAGAGATTTTGGCCATCTGCTTCCGTACTACATTGAATTAATTGCACTGTTTGTTTGTTTCTACTTTCTCTCTTTCTTCTTTCTTCTTTCTTGCGTTGCAACCAAAGCTACCAAAAGCTCCCAACAGCTCCCAAAGCTAAGTATGTACTGTCAAGTGTGTAAATTAATCAGGCATCCACATGTGAAAGGCTGGTTGGGGACATCAGAATCAGATATAATATTTCTAGGGGTTATTTCAGTGTTACTTAAACTTTGCAACCCCGCAAAGAAAAAAAATGAAAACAATAAATATGGTAGTGAAGTGATGCATTCACTGTTTGTCTGTGTGGGTTACTCTTGACAAGCAGCGCGAATTAAAAATGAAAAACCAAACAAAAAAGAAGACTGTTGTAAAATTTAATTCTGCAATAACGGAGGACAGGACTATCGACTATGAATTATTGAAGAAGGTTGTTAGGAATTAATGAGATCAACAACCATCCATCCAAGAATCCAAGGCCTGTGTTCTCTGCTCCATCGAAAGCCAAATTGCCAAATTGCCAAACTGCCAATGCCAGGAAAAATATTTTATTGGTCTCAACCAACCCAAGTTACCCAACCCCAGGAAACTCAAAGAAGAGCAGGTTTACTAATTAATACAGACAGACACTTGTGGATCGTGGAAATGAAAGCTACCAAGTATTATTCCTTGCATTCAATAAAACGATGCATATACAATTTTATATGTAAAACATGCTTCTTCTTCTCCTAGCATATAAAATGTTGACTGTGTGCGATCATTAGAATAGGTAACACGGAGAGGATACGAGATTAGCTATTTGGACTCACCAAAAGTAGCCAACAACAACAAAATATAAAAGCCAATAGAGATAGATATTTCAAAACTTGATTCAATGTGAGTTATTAATGTTTACATTTACAATAATTGGCTGAGCTTTATAAGTGGAGAGTCGTTAAAGTTGAACTAAAAATAACTCATTAGATTCACTTTCATCATAAAAAGGGCTGCCTAACACCAACAGACCATTCACACAAGTCATGGCGCTGATGCATTTACCAGTTCAATTTTTTCTTCCTTTTAAGCCATATGACCTTTATCAAGTGATATTATCCGCAATGAACTTCTTAAACCATCTCTCCTCATAACATTTTTTTAAGGAGGAATTGGAAAAATACAACTCCAACCATGCTCCCTATTCACCTCCTAAAGTATGGAGACTTCTAGGAGCTCCTAAAGGAGAGAGAAAGAACTCCCTATAATTTAATGTTGCTTTGTTTTATGCATATTTTTAACTTTTAATTAATGCTACCTATTTTTCAAATTTTTTTTTATAGAGATTGACCAATTATATTGAATTAAAAAAAAAAATTCTAGTATTTATGACTCCCTAAACTAGGGAGTATGATTGGAGGTCAAATTTTATAGAGAGCCCCTAAAATAGCTTTTGTGTGTTTTTAGCTAAATTTTAACTAAAAAAATCAGGAGCATGATTGCGGATGCTATAAGTTATTGTATATATATATATTTGCCAAAGTAAGGGGTTTCTCTAACACACACACACACACACTACTAAGAGCGACTCCAGGTAGAGCCCGGGCAGGGGATGGGTCCCACGGCCTGAGCCCAAAATGCAGTTCAGCGGGCTTGGTTTGCCAGGGGCAGGCAGTGGGCCCCATGCAAACTGGGCTGGCCCTCAGCAAGTCTTGCCTTTTTCTTTGCCAGCAAGTGACGTCGTGATATTTTTGCTAACTTCAATGACGTAAAAAATATTTTTAAAATCTGAAAAATCCAAAAATTCAGAAATATTTTTTAATACATACCTATCAATTTTATTATTAATAATTTCATACATACAACTAAAATTAATCACATGTAAAAAAATAAAATAAAAATAAAAGTGAATAGTAGTAGCCCCTTGCCATGGCAACGGTGGAAATGCACATTACTATTTGCAAGGGCAGCCACTATTCACATGAATAGTAGCCCCCCTAGTTCCCCCTCCCTCCCCCTTGCCATGGCAACCCCTAACGGGTGGAGTTGCTCTAAGATGTCATGGCGGTTCGAACATGAAATCATTGGCACCGCAAGTTAATATTCTTTTCCACTAGACCAGAACCCGTTGGCCACTAAGTTATTACCTTTTATTTTTGCTAAAGTTAGAAAGGGAAGGGGTTTCTCTCTCTCTCACACACAACTAAGATGTCCTAGGGGTTCCAACCTAAGAATCTGAAACCTATAAGTTATGTCATTTTCCATTGGGCTAGCCCCATTAGCCACTAAATTATTATATTTCATGTGATAGTATTTCATTTGTATTTTGTTTGGGCCCACTAAGAAATTAACGCATAATTAAGTTGGTACGTGAACATTATGGTTGTTTATCCCACTCATTTCACTTTGGCTTCCATCCTTCCAAGCGAGAGAGACTCTTCACTAATGTTTGCTTAATTTTCTCCAACCTTTGGTTCCTTGAAGAAACATCAACCAAGACTATCCCAATTATATCACATGAGATTTCCAATTATCGATACTCTAATGATTTGCATGCACTACTTGGCGACAACAAAAAATTCTCCATGCACTATTTGGAAAATATAAAAAAGGAGCTATTTTTCACTCATCTTTTGTTCATTTACATTTATTTTGGTTTGTTCTTTCTCTTTCCTATTCCATCCTTACCCTGCATTAATTTGTTTATTCCTCCCCATGCGAGTGTGCAACTTCCAAAAACAAAGTTTGGTTGAAAAATTTTCAAAAATCATAACTTCCTCTCTAGTTGTCATATTCATGAACCATTTTTGCCTACAGAATTGTGAGATCGAGCTCAACAATCGAAGGTAATTTTTAAGGGATGTTGTGTTGAGATTCTGGAATTTCTCCAGTCTAGAGTTTTTGAGAAATTACTATCCAATTCAATGTTTTGTCATGATATTTGAGTTAATTCTGGGCATTCAAGCTTGCTTGAGGATTGGAAATAATTTGAGAGCAATTAAACACAAGTTAAAGATGTTTAATTATCAAACCTTTAATTCAGGGTAAGGGTAGAATAGAAAAGAAAAAGAACAAAAATAAATAATTTTATATTTAAAAAAGGGGAAATCTAAAGTGAGAAAATCAGCTCCCAAAAAAATCTGCATGCACTACTTGGAAAAAAATATATCTGCATGCACTATGAATAATCAAGTTTAGCAATTGCGAAATGGATGCAACTTTATATAAAAACTGAGGGTACGTAGGGACATTTCGATAATTGCCACATGCTGTTGGGTCTTGTGTGTTGAAAAGTAGTAGAACAGAAGAGACAGAGCATCTGGTGGTAATAATCAACAACGATCAGCGAGGCTGTAATCGCGCTCTTAATTAACATCTTTCTTTTGTTAAGTGAGTCATACAAAGTGAAAAGCACGTAGTAAAATTCGATTTCTGCAAAATTACAGATGATATGATGATGTGATGCAAACACCCCATGTTCTAATTATGACAACCCACTTCTATTCCATGTTCTAATTAGCTGCTGGCTGTATGTCTGTCTCAAACCCTACTTTTGGCATTTTGGCATTTTGCCATTTTGCCATTTTCAAAACAAAAGAAAAGAAAACCTTGTTGAATAAATTCATTAATTATTCCTGTTTGAATTCTTCTTCTTTTTTGGGTCAAAAATTTGTTTGAATTCTATGAATGGATGGTATGGTTCCCATCAAAAACTAAAACTACGTGGCCATAGCTGGAGTTCTATTATTCTTAATTCCGCGTGACTATGCTGCTGCATCCACAGCTACTCATTATAATATATATATATATTGCATAACCAGTTTTTATGAATTAAAAAGAACAAACAAACAATTCTCTGAGAAAACAAAAAGAGAGAAATTAAAATACTGACGAATGCCCACTTGTCCATTGGTGGGGAGTGGAATTAAAACATGCCTAGCTTACACGCACATCTGTATCTCTCTGGATGATCAGCCTTTAATTTAAACTCTCAAGTCTGACCTTGCTAAGTTGCTAAGTGATTGATTGTCTTTTTCTTTTACTTTCATTTATTTTTATATTAAATCATTTACTTAAATTTACAATGTAAATAAGGAAGTACCCTCCATTTGAATTCAAATAAAAATACTAGAAAATCAAATTCAGAGCAAATCAAAAGATGAAAAATCGGTTTTAGTGCAAAATACGATTTAGGCTAAAATAATGGCTCATTAAGTCAATATATACTTCATACTAAAATCCCATAAAATAAGTTTTCTTGTTTGATGTGTAAGGAATAAAAGCTGCCAAAAATTATCTTAAGAAAATGATTATTTCGAAAAACCATTTTTCATACTAAGCCAATATCTTTACATAAAACAATTTTTCATGTATGATATGAATGTATGAAGGAACATAAGGTCAATCTAGATAAATTAGGTGTTCATCCACAAAGAGTTTTACAAGAATAACCAAACTCTTATGTATTGAAGAAATATTTGCTTGAATAAGCTCTCCCTAAGACAAGATCTATATGGGTCCAAAGTTTGAGAGCTAAAATCCAAAAGAAATGCAGATGAAACCCAAAATCAAAACGATGACAGACTTCAAAAATGACATAAATGCCCTAAAATAAGCAGGATTGCACTAATATATGTCAGCTCTTATGTCGAATAGGATGAGACACCTTGGGAGGCGAAGAGGATTGCGCTAATTTTTTGGTTTATTATCACATTCTTAGAGATATTTCTGTTGTCTTGTAGTGTGTGTCTATTTTTAAAGTTAATGCGATTCTCTTTGATAATGAACATGAATATTTTGTATGGTTTTATCTATTAACTATGAATTAGAATATTATCACATTGATCCCCGAAAAGAAAATTTATGGATCCGCCACTGCTCATAATTCATGAATATATATATATATATATGTAAGATCCACTCACATTCACAATTTTAGTGATTAATTATCAATCACTTGTGTCTCTCTCAACTTCAGAAGCTATATTAATTAATTGTTTTCAATTCCTCAGTTTATAGTTTTCTTCTTCTCTTCATTGCATTTTAATTAAAAGTATATTTTCTTGCGGCGAAAGAAAGGGTGGGCTTGCATTGCATTGCTCATCACGACTCACGACGAGGGTACTATTTATTTATTTATTCCCCCTACTGTTATATTATCTTTATACTTTATTTATTCTATTCCCTAGTCAGAGACTTTGATCATCTCGCTCACCCCTCCTACTTTTTATCATTCACACTATTTTTTAAATTATTAACTTTGATGTACGAATCAGTACACTACTCTTAGAGCAACTTCATCGGTGCAGCCCGGGTAGGGGGAAGCGGGATCCACGGGCCCGAGCTCAAAATCGCGCTTCCAGCGGTAGAGAGCAGCCGGGCAAGAGCGGTGCCCACTAGAGGTGTCAAGCGGGACGGGCTGGCCCAAAGACGGCATGAGCCCAGCCCGTTTAAATGAGGCACGGCACGGCACGAGCACGAATATTAAATGGGTCGGGCCGGCACGACACGAAAGCATGGGCCGGGCCGGGATCAACAAATGAGGTCCAATAGACCGGGCCAACCCATGGCCCGACATGGGCCGGGCTTGGCTCGAGCCCGCTTCAAGCACGGCACGAGCCCAAGCCCGCTTCAAGCACGGCCCAAGCCCGACCCACTTAACATTTTTTTTCTTCTCAATGCAAAAATTTGACATCTAATGTCATTGTTTTTATGGTTTTTTTTTTATAATAATCATAAACATATATTTGATGTTTTTCATTTTAGGGAAATTACTTGGGTCCTTAATTAATTAAACATATCAACTATAAATTAATTAAACAACATTGACATATACGCTTATCTTATAATCAAAGCAAGACATTTCTTCACATATAAAATAATAAGTTGTTTAAAGATGAAAAGTTGAACTGGACTTTGTGGAGTTGGACACTTTTTGCCTTCCGCCATTTCATATTGTTTGGATGTTTGATTGATTAATGTTTTCAAATAGTTCATCATTTCTTGCCTCTAATTATATTTTTAATGTTTATAATTTGAATTATCTAGTGGGAAAAAAATCAAGTGAAAAAATTCAAATTAAATGGGTTGGTTCTTGGGCCCGAGTATGGCACGAGCACAAGCACGGCACGGCACGAGCCGGCCCGTTTCAATGTGGACATGGGCTTTGGGCGGGCGGGATCAATGATTTTACTAAATGGGCCGCACGGTGGCCCGATAAATTAAATGGGCCGGCTCGACACGGCACGAAAATGTTAAAAGCACGAGTTTAAATGGGACGGGCCGGCCGCACGGCCCGTTTGACACCTCTAGTGCCCACGCTCACCGGGCAAGCCCGCAGGGGAAGAAGCCTAAGGCCCAACCTGGCAAGTCGACGTCAAGAACAACAAAAATTTAAAAAATTAAAAAAATCTGAAATATTCAGAAACACACATTGTTTTTGCAAGGGCATCTACTATTCACGTGAATATTAGCTTCCCTAGCTCCCTCCCCTCCCCCTTGTCATGGCAAAGGGTAAATGGAGCAACTCCATCGGTGCAGCCATGGCAGGGGAGCGGGACCCACGGGCCCGAGCCCAAAATCGCGCTTCAGCGGTAGGGAGCAGCCCGGCAAGGAGCGGGACCCATGCTCATCGGGCAAGCCCGCAGGGGAAGAAGCATGAGGCCCAACTCGGCAAGCCGACGTCGGCGATGACGTCAACAACAAAAATTTTAAAAAAAAATCGAAAATATTCTAAAATATTTTTAATACATACCTAGCAATTTATTATTATTAATTTTATACATACAAGTAAAATTAATCACATGTAAAAAATAAAATTAAAAGTAAAAATGAATAGTAGTTGCCATTTGCCATGGCAATGGGTGGAAACACACATTGTTTTTTGCAAGGGCAGCTACTATTTACGTGAATAGTAGCTGCCCTAACTCCCTCCCCCTCCCCCCTTGCCATGGCAAAGGGTAAATGGGTGGAGTTGCTCTTATGCTCTATTCTTTTTCAGCATTATTCATAATTAATTTGTTATATTGAACTATTTAGAATACCCTCATCATCATCATATGGATCTTCCACAATATTGCTCAAGCCTTGATGCAATCAGGCATCTGCGTCTCATATGTATTTTGGGTGTCACAAATGAATTTTCACATTTTGGGGTTTCTTTAATGAATTTTTGCATTTTGGGGTTTCATCAATGAACTTTTCGTATTTTTGGGCTTCATCAATGAATTTTTGCATGTTGGGGCTTCACAAAAATTTATGTATTTTTGGGTTTCACTATTGACTTTTCGCATTTTGGGATATCGTCAATGAATTTTTGCATTTTCAAGTTTCGTCAATGAGCTTTTGCTAAATAATTTTTGCGTTTTGGGGCTTCACATAAATTTTGCATTTTGGGGTTTCACTAATAGATTTTTGCATTTCGTAGTTTCAAGAATATGAATTTTCGCATTTCAGGGCTTCGCTAATGAATTGTCGCATTTTGGGGTTTCATCATTGAATTTTTGCATTTTGGGGATTTGTTAATTTTTTTTTCATTTGAGGGTTTCACAAATAAATTTGTGCATTGTGGGGCTTCAAAAGAATTTTTAATTTTAATTTTTTTCTTTCACATTTTGTTGTTTTCGGTAATGAGTTGTCCCATCTTGGGTTTCGTTAATAAAATTTCATATTTTCGCATTTCACATTTTGCATTTTGAAATGAAATTTCTCATTTTGGGGTTTCACAAATGAAATTTGGCATTTTGGGTTAAGCAAATGAATTTTCACATTTTAGGGGTTCGCTTTTGAATTGTCGCATTTTCATGTTTCGCAAATGAATTTTCGCATTTTAGGATTTCCCTAATAAATTGTTGCATTTTTGTTTTCGCAAATGATTTTTTTTTTTTTGGTTTTGCAAATGAATTTTCACATTTTAGGATTTCACTAATAAATTATTGCATTTTGGGTTTTCACTAATGAATTTTCGCATTTCGCAAATTATTTTTCGTATTTTTGGATTTTGCTAGTGGATTATCACATTTTAGTGTTTCGTTAATGATTTTTGCATTTTTGGGTTACGCTAGTGAATTGTCGCATTTTGGAATTTTGTTAATGAATGTTACATTTTAGAGTTTTGCATTATTTGTTTCCAAAATGAATTTGACAGGACCCGACCCAAATTCTACTTTAGAATTCGTGTCGAACCCTGTGCGTGTCTGACACCTGGCAAGTGCCGGGCACAAAAGACCAAAATGCCCTTACCCTAACTTAAAATGAAACCTCTTAAGGGTTGAACTTCTGCAGAAAAACCGGCAGAGTTTCCCCTGAAAACTGCTCTTTTCCCTAAATTTTTACACCTGTACAATACACAATTTGAATTGCCAAACGTTCAATATGCACAAAGCATGTCTCACACACTTCAAACAGTAAAACTCAAGGGTCTCGGGCCTTACAGGACAAACAGGGCAAACTCGGAGCATATCAAGTTGAATTTAAAATTACGTAAAGGAAAATTATAACTACAATAAGAAATCCTACATAAAGAAACTGGTTGAGTGGCGGAAGGTGGAATGCCCTTTTGTGATGGTCTGGTACTCGTCTACGACTTGGGGCGCAAAACAATAAAAACGTGAGTGGACAAAAACAAAAGTTATTGAAAATAATTAAGAACATACTAACCCCGCCATTTAAAAACCATTTGAAAACCATGCAATCCTTATTCTACATTCGTGTATATATATATATATATAAAATAACTTATGCAATCAAGTAAAACTTCAAATTCAATGGAAAGCATCTGAAATCAATAAAAACTTTCCACCTAGGTGTACCCAATGAATATCCGTCAATTCCATAATTTCCCATCAATTTCCTTAGCATAATCGGGGGACACAAAGTCAGCCCTAAACGCAATTCCTAGCATAATCGGGGGACACAAAGTTAGCCCGAAATGCAATTTCCTAGCACTACACGATTCAGGCGTCCCCGAGACACGTGGGGCCAATAGTCATACGCACCTTGAGACTCATCCGAAGGCAAAACTGTCCGAAGACATTCCAATATCCAAAAACCACCGAGATGTCCTTAGACATCTTTATATCCGAAAGCAACCACATAATCTGAAGGCAACAACTAGGGTACCTATGGTGGTTTTAAAATCATTTCCTGAGTATATCAATAAAACTATTTCTTTCCAATCTTTCCCAAATTCAAATCTCAAACATACTAAAATCATTCTCAACTTTCCAAGCTAACCGCATTTAACCCTAAGCATAATCTTATAAAATCATTTCAATTAAACCAAACGCTTGGAAAGTAAAAACCAACTTACTTCATCCATAAACATTTAATAAAGCATCATTATTTATAAATAATAAAAAAACCATCATAGCAGGAAAAATCATTAAAATCATAATTAAATCATTCAAGCAACATTAATAAAAATCATTTATAAAACAAAAGTCTACTCACAGTGAGTCCAAGCTTGCCTAATCTTGATTGGGTGCGTCCGGAGAGCGATACTTGGCGTTTGAGAACTTATTTGAGATAATACACAACTTAATTAATAAATATGCCTTGCCTCAACATTTACTCAAAAATCCAAAATCCTGGAATTAAAGTGTCAACGACTTCTAGAAAGTTCCTAGGCCCCTTTACTCATTTTCTCGACAGTTGGAATGGTCTTAGAAGAGCCGAGATTAATTGTGCAATTAGATTTTCACATTGGTCCATCGGGCCGGGAGGCCCACAACCTCTGATTATCAATCCGAAAGTTCCTATAGGTTTGGAAAAATCAAAATAACAAGTCATGAGTTTTGTAAAGATCCGACGATTCGAACGTATCAAACCCAATAAAACCTAATATGTAAAAATTTGTTCGAATGTCGGATGATAACCAAATTCAAATCCGAGCATACCGTCGTGCTCGGGACGACATGAGGATTATTTTAGGTAAACAATACGCAGATGGAACCCATCGAAGCACCGCCGCCGACGGTGGCTGTCTAGAGTAAATTTCGGAGATTAGAAAATCACCGAACCGCCGGTCAAGACCTATACCTACATAATCAGGACAACAAGTGGAGCAATTTTTGTTCTTGGACCATGGCCAAAAACTGACCGGAACTTGCCGAAAATCGGCTGAAACTTTAAGCGACAAAACGAGTTCCAAAACGTAAAAATCGATCCTAATCAACCCAACCATCAGCTAGAACACATTGAGAGGATGAAAAAGTATACGTAGATCGATGAAATTGGTGGCCGGAATTGCGAGAACGAACGTCGGAAACTTTACGTAAAAACCGGCTGAATTTTTGCTTTTTCCAGCGGCGAGAGGCTGTGGTTCCGTCGGAGGTGGGGTGGGGTTGGAAGAGGAGGTTGAGGTGGTCATTTTGGCACCGGTCTCACAAGATTTGGTGGCCGGATGAAGCGGTGGCGAAACAAAAATCGATCGGTGAACAGTGACCCGATGGGGAGTGCATTCGTGCGAAATGTGAGGGAGGGAAAGATAGATATGCGGGAGAGGGGGTCTGATTCATCTTTTTTTCTTTTTCTTTTTACTTCCACAAATTGTATCGTCTTCGTTTAAATTCCTTTTTGGGCCCACAATATGTCTATGAGCTCGTGAGCTCAAGCACTACGCAATGGAGCCGATAAATCCTCCAAAACCAACCTCGTACTAAGCGTTAACCCTAAACCACTAAGAAACCCTAAGGGTAAAATTTTCTTTTTCATTAATATTTTAATAATTTACTTATGATATTTCTGTATTTTAGGGTTTCACTAATGAGTTATTGTGTTTTGATGCTTCGATAATGACTTTTTGAATTTCGGGAAATAAATTTTCACATTTTAAGCTTTCGTAAATGAATTGTCTCATTTTGGAGTTTCCTTAATGAATTTTCGCATTTTGGTAATGAATTGTCGCATTTAGGGTTTCTCTAAAACCCGAAAGGCAAAAAGTAATTTTTGAAACTCCAAAATGCGAAAATTGATTAACGAAAACCTAAAACATGAAAATTCATTTATGAAACCCTAAATGCGAAAATTCATTTGTCAAACTCAAAAATGCGAAAATTCATTAAAGAAACTCCAAAAGTCGAAAATTCATTCATGAAACCCCAAAATGAGACAATTCATTAATGAAAGCCTAAAATGCGAAAATTCATTTTTGAAACAACGAAATGCGAAAATTCGTTACCGAAACCCCAAAATGACTCAACTCTTCCGAGTCAAATATTACATCATACCAATTACATAATAAATTGAAACTTCAACCTATTACATAATCTGCTCCTCGAGTTTAATACACACTGCGGAAGTCTTCACACCAAAATAAACCACATCCTGAACAAAACATGTACATCAACAGAGCCTTCTGCTCCTAACTTAGGTTACCTTGTTCACAGTCTCTTCCACTTACAGGATAATCCCCTACCTTTGTTGAATAGTGTACGGGGTTCATCACCAACAAACTCGGTAAGCTTTCTAAAGCTTGTATGAGTAAACCACATCCATAGTATAAATATGTCAATTTCACATAATATACAATCACATGCACTTTCATTAGCATCACACAATCCATGTATAACCATGGTACTCATATTTATCAATATCGTCACAATCACAATTCTTTTATTTTTAAGAACTGTTTAAGTCACCATATGTGACTACACCAAAACTCTTTTATTTTAAAACTAGTTTTCACAAGTCACTTATTTGACAGATAGAAGAAAGAATACTATGAACCTCTAATCTATAACACTACAAACACAATTGTAGTGCTCACTCATGTTTCCACACACAGTCATGAGTCTCATGTTCAACACAAAGTCATGAGAACTAGATGGTACCAAACTAAAGCTTGTTCTTGGGTCTTTCTCCCTAGGGTATTTTATCCCTCATTACTTGCCACGAGAATGCCCGTTTGACAAACTCAAAAGGGATTCAAGGTATTCTCACTTAAATCCATCAACACCAAAACACCAATACCAAAATAATATAAAATGTTGTTTCACAATAAACATTGTTTTATAGCGAAATACACCAATCACAACAATATATACTTATTATATATATTTATGTGGTTATTCACTCATGAATTCCCAACATATACCCACAACATATGTCATATGGTTCAACACCAAAATATCTAGTAAATATCAATTTAAAACCAAATAGGTTTCACTTACCTCATGAACCGTTGTGAACAAGTTCATGTGCTTTAAATCAATTAACATTTTATAAAATCACAAATAGCATGTTAAGTATAGTCATTAACATTATCGGAACCGCGTTATAATAAATATTATAACTCGTGATTAGGATGATTTCACTCACCTCTCGTCCAAGCTGCATCTTTGACAACTCAGCGAATCCTTAATCTCAAACATCAATGAGCAACTCTTGCTCGAGTAAAACCAAAGCAAAGTACGTAACTCAACTTAGCACAAAACTCCAAAATCCAATAATAATTTAGTTCCCTGCTCATCTCAACCAATCGTGCACTTGCACGCAAATCAAGGCACATGTCACTCGAGACGCACCTCTTGTGTAACTCGCTAAAGTCACCGACAACTCCAAAAATGTCACGACCAACCACGTTGTCAACCTTATCTTCAATCTCGCGCAAATCAAAGTTTTCGTGACAACATGATGAAAATGCCTTCCGGACCAACTCGGGTCCAAAGTGATCAATTATCGTCCAAAACACTCCAAAACTGTGACGTACACATTGTCGATGTCAAAACAAGACCAATAACACCAATTGTCCAGAAAGTCACTATTTGGGTCCCGTGGGTCCCAACCGTACAACCGACACTCCAAAAATTCTCATCGGGCCTACGACCTTAGATTTTGCATCCGGCTCTAAATAGTCCCGACATCACACCACATCAATTTTTGGCCCGATCCAAAGGTCGGATCATTCTTGATCGCACAATCACGCACGATCGAACGACTCGCTCACCTTAACTTCAAAATGCAATAACTTAATATCGGGAAGTCCAATCACCAATCCGTTTGTACCTACATACTCTTCACAACACCAGCTACAACATATATAAAATCAGACACAATCCAACGGTCCGATCAACGGTCCAGAATGTGCAAGGCTCCGATCGTCGGTCAAATGACAAAATCTCGCAATTTCGAGCACACTACCATGATCAGGATGTTGAGGACATTAACATAACCTCGAATTATGAACTTGAAACTTAAATCATCAAAAATCCACTATTTGAGCAATTTCTAAATTTGCAAAAGAGGCTTCGAAATTTACCTTAAAATCATAAGCCTCGTTCTCACGATCACGAAGGTGAAAACTGTTCAACAATTCGAGCTCTAGAACTTAAAATATGAATTTAAGAAGATTTTGTTTGATAAAAATATTATTTCTTCTTTCAATTTGTAGAAGAGGAAGAATGAAGAAGAAGGCACGGGAGGAAGAAGAAAAGGAGTCTCTCCCACATGTGAACAGTAGATGTCGTTGTCTTTTTTTTTTTTTTGCTGCCAAATGTCGCTCTATGATTGGTCCAACTTTCATAATTCATTAAAAATTCATTCGAACTTCAAAAAATTCTCCGAAAATTACCACATGCTCGTAACGACGTAAACTATTTTTCCATCCAAGAATCATAATTTTCTCATTTCAATTTCTTGAACGTCATTTGAAAAATCATTAAATTAAACGTAAGGGCATTTTAGTCTAAATTGATATTAAACACTTTTTTAAGACCTTTCCTATTGAGAGGGGCAATAGCATACTTAACTCACACACACTACACGGATGCTAGGACTCGAATCCAGGACCTTGCACGAGGAGTAAATACTCCAAACCACTACACTAGTGGGTTCTTTGCGAGATTAAACACTCTTAAATCCATTATTTCCATATCAAACCAACTTCATAAAATTGCCCACACATTTAATTAACCTTGTATGATTTTTCGAATATTAACAAAATCCCAATTTTGAGGTTATTACAATAGCAATCCCAAATTGGCCTTTGAAGTATTAAAATTATATAAAAGTTACATGCAGGAAATTTGAAAAGGTATATGCATATACCAAAAACAACTGCCCTTCCCATGTTGCACGTTAGAGCATCTGCACAAACAACTTTTGTGCATTCATCATATCAAGCCATCGTAGAATCACACCTCCAAAATTAAATTGCAATTTCAACACCGCCTTAGAGGTGTCAAATGGGCTGCACGCCGAATTCGGCCCCATTTAAACTCGTGTTTTTAATATTTTCGTGTCGTGCCGGGCCAATCCATTTAATTTATCGGGCCGTGCCGTGCCGGCCCATTTAGTAAAATCATTGATCCGGCCCGGCCCAAAGCCCATGTCCACATTGAAAAGGGCTGGGCCGGGCTCGTGCCGTGCCCGTGCTCGTGCTCGTGCCATACTCGAGCCCAAGAACCAACCCATTTAATTTGAATTTTTTTCACTTGATTTTTTTTCCCACTAGAAAATTCAAATTATAAACATTAAAAATATCATTAGAGGCAACAAATGATGAACTATTTGAAAACATTAGTCAATCAACATCCAAACAATATGAAATGGCGGAAGGCAAAAAGTGTCCAACTCCACAAAGTCCAGTTCAACTTTTCATCTTTAAACAACTTATTATTTTATATGTGAAGAAATGTCTTGCTTTGATTATAATAGAAGCGTATATGTCATATGTACTTATTAGATATCAACTCCAATGTTGTTTAATTAATTTATAGTTGATATGTTTAATTAATTAAGGACCCAAGTAATTTCCCTAAAATGATAGACATCAAATATATGTTTATGATTTTTTTTTTTTTAAAAACCATATAAACAATGACATTAGATGTCAAATTTTTGCATTTTGACTTTTGAGAAAGAAAAAAAAAGTTAAGTGGGCCGGGCTTGGGCCGTGCTTGAAGCGGGCTTGGGCTCGTCTTTGTGCTTGAAGCGGGCTTGGGCTCGTCTTTGTGCTTGAAGCAGACTCGGGCCAAGTCCGGCCCATGTCGGGCCATGGGCGGCCGGTCCATTGGACCTAATTTGTTGATCGGCCCGGCCCATGCTTTCGTGTCGTGCCGGCCCGGCCATTTAATATTCGTCACGTCTTGCCGTCGCGTGCCTCATTTAAACGGGTTGGGCTGCGTGCCGTCTTTGGCCGGCCCATCCCGTTTGACACCTCTACACCGCCTATACAAGCCACTAATAATAAGGCTCCAACTGTAAACAGAAAAAAGAAAAAGAAAAAAGGATGTATTTGACAATAATGCATTGCCAATCAATCTACCAACTGCATAACTTCATATACAAAACCAAAATAAAAATAAAAAATTGCTCCCGGGAAGAGTGAACAATCATTTGCTCTTACCCTTTTTCCTTTTCTTGGAAAAGCTGGTGCTGTTTTTGCTCCGACTACACTTTGGACAAAACCAATCAACCTCCGGAATATCCTCAAGTGGCGGATTGCAGCAGTCAATATGAGTACCAACCCCACAGCCAACAGAACCACTTTCGTTGCCACATATCAGCATCACCTCTCCTCTCTCTACAGATCCGCAAACCACGCAAGGTATATCACTACTACCAGAACTATCCTGAGGTGAAAAAACATCTTCGGCAATCTCTTCTGCCCTCCTCTGCAGCCTCCCAAACGAATTTTCTGCCCATGCATGAGTGTTGTGTAGCACATGTCTTTCAAGTGGGTACCCAGGTTTGCACACATACTCGACCAAGTAATCTGTTGCAACGCAGGGTATCTCATGTTTCAGGAACTCTTGTACCCATATATCGACCCGTGGCATGCCTGGGCTGACAATGGCAAAGTCAACCCCCGAGTCAAGGAATCGAGTATAAGGAGGACAAGTTGCCAATATTGTCCCATCAGCAGCCTTCACAACACGCTTCAGAGTATCCTGTTTGAAGATGAGAAGTGCATATTCTGATTAACAATGGCTTATGAATCAACCAGGATAAAACCTATTCTCTGGTCAGCTTTCAATCCATTCCAGGCAATAAAATCCCACATTGGTATGAAAAAAGAATTTCTGAAAGATATCTAATTTGTTTGGCAGAATTTGCAGCAGAAAAATGTAAAACATGAAACTAAATTTGGAAATATCGCATACCAAAGGTGGTGCAATACATTCACCGTATATGATAATGCGCATTCCGTGGAAGGCACCGTGGCCTGTTCTCTCTCTCAAGAGCCGCCACTTCCTTGGAGCCTCCAAATTGATTGCTCCATCTTCACTAAGGCCATTCTGGTGCCATTCATAAGGTTCCTCTGCCAAAAATCTTCCTGCCTGATTACTAGCTGCCAAATAATCACTCTTAAGAATCCACCTGCATTTCACATAGAATACGTTAAACCATCCATTTGCACTGGAAAAATTCAATTAGCTGACCCAAAACTTATCAAGAAAAAGGCACCTTAAGGGCTTCAGTAATGATATAACGTATGTACCTTCCAGATGCTGTAGCAGCGAAAAACTTCTCTGTCCTCTTTATTGGATCTGGAGCTATGAAGTGTGTTGCCTGGTAAGACCAGTGATGAGAATCACGGCAACATCTTCCTTTCAAACGCCTGATAACTTGCCGAAAGTCCTTTCTTTGAAATTTGTCCCCACTCAAAATAAACCATACAGGTTCAGTTTTAACTTTGCTTGGAGCCTTCCCCTCTGGTATTGAAGCATTAGGACTCATCTCTACAGATGTCTGATTTATCTTCAACGGAGTTATATTAGATTTAACCGTTGATTTTCCTGCCTGCTGTTTGGCCTTACTTCCAGATTGATCCCCACAAACAATCGGCCTGTTTTCCTTCATTTTGGAAGGGTTCTCTAACTTATTTTTGGGCACACTATGGCGCTTAGATTTGCATACTATTTTTTCCAGTTCCTTCTTTGTCTCCCCAATATTCTCATTCTGAGTATCTTCCTCACAGACAACTTTCTTAGGTTTCATGACATCAGTGACAGCAGGAACAGCTTTAAACTTGGTTTTACCCAAAGCACGCTTTTTCCCTTTGTTCTTCTTTCCTTTGACACCATCTCCTTCTGAGGTTGACTCAACCAGCAAGGAAATCTTTTCAGAAACTGTCTTTTCTTGTTCATTTCCATCTGTATTTTCTGCTGAGGCCATTGCATCACCGTGAACACAGGCATCGGAGTGATCCGATATCTGCTGTATCCCTTCTGATTTCTCTTCAGTAGTGACACATTTACTTGTTGATTGAACCTCTATAGCCTTTGCTTCATGAGGTACATTCTCTAACTTATGTTCACTTTCTTCCTCAGGAGCCACAGTTTCATCATCCATAGATTGAATATTATTCTCAGCAACATCTGCAGTCATGGCAACATCTTTTCCCTCCACCTCCTTTGGGGGTTCTGCAGTAGCACCTGCATAAAGCATGTCAAGCTTCATAGCACCAGGATTTCTCATGGTCCCCTGAATTTAAATGAACTGTGGTATCATTTAAGGAGGCATCTTCACCTAAGAACACAGACCCGTTTTGGTTAGCAGAAGTTAACTTAGGCCTCGAAACCAGGATCTTCTTGGAAATCATCCTCTTGCTTACTGACTTATCTGAGTGATTATTTCCATATTTGAGCAAGTTCAAACTAGTAGGGTCATTGGAATTATTAGTCACAGAATTTTTGTTATTTGAAGACAAACCCTCAACATCTTGATGCTGATTTTGCAGTTCCGCTGTTTTGCTGACTGCAAATGTCGGTTTTTCCACAACACAATCTATAATGCCAAGCTTGCTGGATAAGCTGGGCGGACTTAATCTTTGAAAAGTGGTTAGAGGTGTTTTCTTGTTGCCATTTCCATCTTCTGCTGTCTCAGAGGTCACAGTTGCAGAGAAAGGCAGATCACATGCCAATGGCTTCCGGATAACAGTAGATGATTCGGTTGGTGAAGTACCAGCATATGAGCTTTCTACAGCATTCAAATTGCCAGTTTTATCCAGACAGTGGTCATCATTTCTGATGACATAATGGCTAGTAGTCTCATATGAACCATCAACCATAGATGTTGGCTTTACTTTTGGAGATTTATCACTTGATGAAGGACTACGAATAATTCCTGCTTCTGCATCATGACTCATCTTCTGTGATTTGGAGCTACCATAAGAAAGATCCATCGTCCTTTTCCGAGGCAATATACCACTTGATTCTTCTCCATTCTGTGAATGAATTCTTTTTAAGGGGATTTCAACAGAACTGGAGTCAATTTTGTAATTTTCTTGATCTGCTTTAAAGGTATAAGAGGCTAAGCCATAATTGGCATTTGATTTGCAAATGGGTACTGTAGAAGACACACTTCCATTGCTTGATTTATCTCCCACTTGCAGTGGAAATGTTGACTTCAATGGGGTTTGCCTTGAGTAGCTTAGGGTCCTAGCAGAATGGGCAGGCCTTTCAGCAGTTCCAAAATTAGATGTCAAATCATCTCTCACCTTAGGATCTGAAATTCTGTGATGTTGGTCATTTAGCTCTTGCTCACCATCTGCACCATCCCTAAATTTGCATGCATTCTGACAGCTTACTCCGTTGGAAACATAATCACTAGAAAAGCTTGAGGCTTGACCTAATTGATTCTCATTCTGAGGAATCAATACATGGTCCATGGCATTATAAAAATTCATGGGAACCTTAGGCACGTCTCCCTCTGATTTAGGCAATCCAGATGTTGATGGGGGACTTTTTATATTAAGAGGACTCTTATACATGTTTCTCCCCCCAGATTGCTTCATAATGGTGTTTTCGGCCTCATCTTCTGAATCTCTAGCCTCAGCTTCCATCATCTCCATCTCATAGCCACTGTTGAGAGAGAGTGAGAGTTCAGCACAAACATTGGCAGACCTATAAAGAACAATTTATTTCCAAAGTGTACACACAACCAACTCACCTCTTGTTATAATCATCTTCAGGAAGGAGCACCCAATCCCTTAAGCTGAAGCATTTATAAAGGATCTTAGATCAGAAATAATAATAATTCATAGTGGTGGAAAAAAAAAATTTATTTGTAACATTCTGAAAAGACATAACATAATATCAGAATTTGAAAACATAAGAGAATGAAGAAAACATGAACTTACCAATCTTCCAACCAGCGATGGTTGACCAGCTTTATCTTTGGGATTTTCTTGGCAAGTTCATACTTCTCCCCTTCAGATATAAAAAACCATTTAAGCACTTTTGACATAGAAGTACAAAATGTAAAGAGCTGAAGAAGAATTCATCACAGAAATTAAATGAAAACCATACCCTCCAATTTGTAGCATATGAGATGAGTGACTTTGTTTGCCACCAACGGCTTAGAAAATTGAGCACCCATTAAACCAACCATTGTCTGATAAAGAAAACAGAAAGAAATCATGAGACAGGGTACTCTCATGAAACAACTCTCCAATAGGGCCTGTATCAGAAGAAGTTACAAAAAAGTAGAAATGTGTACCATAATGTCATCTCTATCTTGTCGCTGATATCCAGTCAAGCATACAATTAAACTCTTGGCATCCGGAATACCATCCAAATCTTTAAGAGGTCTGTATATAATCTGTGCAAAAGACTATTATAAATAGAAAACAGTATGCAAATAGTAATATGTGGATTTGGTGGAAATGTTTTGAAGCTATGCGTTCTTAATAAACATTGCTTAGCTTACAGTATTAGTCAAATGAATAAGTGGCAAGCATCACTGGGAATGGGGGCATGTTTAAGAAGCTAGATAGAAAACTCACAGAAGTAGACTCAACGGGCACTCCCACATCAAAACTATGATGAACCCATAAAGCCGTGACAAGCGTTTTGCCGTCATTTCGAGCAGCAACGCATATGGGATCATCCTACGCACCGTACAATTCCAATGCAAAAACAGAATTACATTTCAATAATAACAAAAATTGTAGAAGCAAACATATAGTAGCATAAACTTAAAACGTCAAAATTGTAACTTGAGAAGCAATGACAAGAAAAGAGACTTACAAAAACAGTTTTATCCACAACCACATGACTGCAATTCGGGGAATAGTGGCCGACATCCACCGCGCCACAACCCACAAGCTTAGATCGAACCTACGCCATATCAATTAACACAAAAGTGAACATTGGCATAACATCATATAAGTGTAATACATGGAAATTTGAAATTTCTAACTTGTAACTTGTATGTGAGAGAGAGAGAGAGAGAGAGAGAGAGAGAGAGAGAGAGAGAGAGGAGGAAGGAGGACCTTCTGCTCGTGAAGGGGTCAAATCCCAAGAGAATGAAACGGACGCCGATAAACGTTTTCGACAGAGAATTGCCCTCCGACATTGAAATCTGTGAATCTCAACTCTCTCTCTCTCTCTCACAAGTTATACACCTAATTCATCCCCAAATGCCTACCCTAACCTAACTAACCTAACCTCAGAAAAACAAAACAAGGTGAGGTGTGATGAGTGATTCAAAGGCTGGAGAAGACAAATGCTTCTTTCTGCTCTGTCATCTCTTGCTAAAAGCCCAAAACGAAACTTGTGGAGGAAGACTGACTGACTAATTGGGGGAAAATTTTCATTTATTATTTTTGGTTTATCATAATTGGTAACTAAAATAAAAAGCGGGAGAGAGGAGAGGGAGGGAACTCAAATTCTGTTTTCTTTTTTTCTTTTTGTCTTTTTTGATTTTGGTGCAGTGGCGGGAGGACAAAATTGTGCGAGTGCTCCACGTGTAATCTACCGCAAGAAAGATGTCGAACACGTGTCACTGCCTACGAGAAGAGAGCCCAGAAACCCAAATGATAACAAGCCTGAAGCCCATAATGAAATTTCTGTCCGAAGCCCAAATGAGTTTTTGCGGTGGTTATTGCACGTGTGGATGAGCAAAACAGAATCAGCCTAAATCACACATTTAAGAATTTCTCTTATATAAAACTGTTGTTAGTTAAGAATGTGAACGTGCTTGTTCCATGAAAACTCGAACAGAGGGCTACACTGTCGGAGCCTGGAGGTAGAGAGTGAGTCAGTTTGAGTTGTATTAGGATTGAATTGGATTGGATTATATTGGATAATTACAAGTTTGGTTTGACAAGAGTCATCATTTTTCCCTGGCAAATTGCAAACTTATCTCGTGTGTGAGTCACTGGGACAGAGACCGACATTGTGATTTTTTACAAACTGATCTCAACTGATTTAAGACCTACCTAACTTAAGGCCATCTCCAATCCATAGGGCTAAATTATTGTCCAAAATCTCTCACAACTCAACAAAATGGCCAAAATTTAAAAAACCCGAATCAAAATAAATAAGAAATTCGCGACGCGACTGAAACAAAATTCGATGGACCCCACGCCATCTGGCGCAGCCCATGTGCAAAGGCATGAGAACTGGGCCCTATGCGCTGCTGTGGCCTTTGGATGCAAGCTGGACAGGGGTAGGCTTTGGGTGATGTTGTCGTTGGAATCCAACAACAACAATTCAATGTTGTTTTTAAATTTTTTTATTTTATAATTTCTAATATTAAAGGGGTGAACTGATGGATGATGGCTGCTGTGCGAACTGATGGGCACGTGGCTGCTGTGCTTTTTTTGTTCAAATTCCAAATAAGTCAAATACTGTTTTTTTATTTAAAAATTCTATTATTAATTTAAATCAATGATCTAAATTAAATCTAAGCAAATTTAAAGGTTAAAAAAGATCCAACGACTGAAATTTAAATCCAACGGTCAAAATAATATTTTAAATTAATCTAGATTAGATCCAACCTCAAAACTCACTCCAAACTCTATTAATTTTTTATGTTGTGTGTTTTCTTTTGGAATAAAATTATATTTGTGGAATTTCAATTTTTTTAGGTCAAATTGTTCAAAAAATTAAAATTTGAAGTTATTTAAAAAGATTAAATGAAGAAAAGTTATCCATAAAAAATTAGACTTAAATCATTCTTAAATAATTTAATAAAGTTGCGGACTTAAAATTTGAGTCGGAGGGTTGGGAGAAAAACGATTTGAGTCAGGTCAAAACATAAATAATTACTTTTTGGAGGGGAAATTTGGGTTTAGCCCTCATGGGTTGGAGAAGGCCTAAGTTACAATGGCTTATATATAGCTAGCCTTAGCTTAACAAACTAACTGCACTCATAACAAACCCCAACTACTCTCTCTCTCAACAAAACTAGATCAGCAGCCACTGACACATGGCAAAGCTTAACCTTCATATCAATTCACTACCATTAAAAAAAAATTCACAACCATCAGAAGAACTATCATCATCATGGACATGGTAAACCTCTTCCGCCCTCCTCTGCAGCCTCCCAAACGACTCTTGTTCTCATGCATGAGTATTGTGTAGGACGTCTTTCAAGTGGGTACCCAGGTTTCCACACATACTCAACCATGTAATCTGTTGCAACGTAGGGTATCTCATGTTTCAACAACTCTTGTACCCACATACCGCCCCGAGGAATGCCTGGGTGGGTTGACAATGGCAAAGTCAACCCCTGAGTCAAGGAATCCAGTGTAAGGAGGATCAGTTGCCAATATTGTCCCATCACCAGCCTCCACAACATGCTCCAGAGTATCCTGTTTGAAGATGACAAAGTACATATTATGGTCAACAATGGCTTATGAATCAACCCGGATAGAACTTATTCTCTAGTTAGCTTTCAATCCATTCCAGGCAATAATATCCCCATCAATATCGAAAAAGAATTTCTGAAAGATATCTAACTAACTTGTTTGGCAAAAGACAAGGCAGAATTTGCTTCAGAAAATGTAAAAACATGAAACTAAATTTGGAAATATCACATACTAAATGAGGTGCAATACATTCGCCATATAATAAAGCGCATCCGGTGGAAGGCACCATGTCCTGTTCTCTCTCTCGAGCCACCACTTCCTTGTACCATCTTCACTAAGGCCATTCTTGTACCATTCGTAAGGTTCGTCTGCAAAAACTTCCTGCCTTATGACTGGCTTCCAAATAATAACTCTTAAGAATCCACCTGCACTTTACATAGAATACGTTAAACCATCCATTTGCACAGGAAAAAACCAATTAGCTGCTGCAAAACTTCTCAAGAGAAAGGTACCCTAAGGCCCTCGCTAGTGATATAGCATAGGAAACTTCCAGATGCTGCAGCAGCGAAGAACTTCTCTTCCCTCTGTATTGGATATGGAGCTATGTAGTGTGTTGCCTAGTAAGACCAGTGATAAGAATCTCGGCAACATCTTCCTTTCAAACTCCTTATAACTTGCTGAGTCCTTTCTTTGAAATCTGCGCCCACTCAAAATAAACCGTACAGGTTCAGTCCTTTCTTGGAATTCATCTTCCGCTGTCTTTGAGATCACAGTCGCAGTGAAAGGCAGATCACATGCCAATGGCTCCTGGATAAAAGTAGATGATTTGGTTGGTGAAACACCAGCATATAAGTTTTCTACACAATGGCTAGTAGCCTCATATGAACCATCAACCAAAGATAATGCCTTTACTTTCGGAGGTTTATCACTTGATGAAGGGCTACACATAGTGCCTGGTTTTGCACCATCACTCATCTTCTGTGATTTGGAGCTACCATAAGAAAGGTCCGTCGTCTGTGAATCTCTAGCCTCAGCTTCCACCATCTCCATCTCATAGCCACTGTTAAGAGAGAGAGATAGTGGGTGAGAGTTCAGCACAAACATTTGCAGATCTACAAAGAACAATTTATTTCCGAAGTCCACACAACCAACTCACCTCTTGTTATAATCATCTTCTGGAAGAAGCGTCCAATCCCTTAAGCTGAAGGATGTTAAAAGATCTTAGATCTAAAATAACAATAATAACTCGTAGTGGTGGCAACTTTTTCTTATTGAAACATTCTGAACAGATGTCACAGTATGAGAATTTCAAAACATAAGAGAATGAACAAAACATGAACTCACCAATCTTCCAACCCCCGATGGTTGACCAGCTTTATCTTTGGGATTTTTTGTTAACTTTATATGACTGCATATAAATAGAACACATACCTTAGGATATCAAAATATCAAGAGCTCTTCTCCTCAATCCGATCCCTCATACACTCATTCTAGATGAGGTGAATTCTTTAGTGTGGGTTAGACTTGATCGGTTGAGAAGGGGCACTTGTATTTATATCCATATGCCTAGGAGTCTCTCTCATCAAGAAAAACTCTCAAGCAGTCCTTTGCATTAGGAAATAAAAACCCTAGTCCATATTAATTAGGAATCCCTTTGGCCCATGTATTTAACTTAAACACTTGTACAAAGGCTACGGGCCGAGTAGTAATTGAGTCCTTGATCAATATTGAGCCCAAGACAATCCTATGATGATTAGAAGACCACTTAAGTGAGTAATTAGAATAATCCAGCTCTTACATTCTCCCACTTGGTCAAATAATCATCAAGGCTTCAAGATCGATCACTGTATGGCCATGTAGAACTCAACATCACTCTATTCCTAAATCAAGCCACTGTCAAAAATGTAAACTTACATGGAACTATCGAAACACATTGAATTTATAACATTCAAGGTTCTTACAACCACACATATAAGCTTGCAAAATCACATAAGGCTTCCATCAAGACTAGGACTCAGAATGATCATGACAAACTTAATTTGTGTTTACAAGGGTCACTCTCATTCATAAGCCATTCCTTAATAGATTACCAAGATCTCTCTTTAATGACGTTGGTATGAATTCATGTCTTATGCAGTGACTGTAGCTAGCTATACTGCATGATTGACATGTAACTAGATTCATTTGTCAAAGAATAGTAAACATAAAACTTAAAGTCACATAATCCAATAAAAGAACTGAACCAAACAGCAATACAAAATAATTGAATTGTCTCCAAGAAAACTAACGAATTTAAGTAGAATAAAACTTAGCTCCTACTAATTCTGCATATCAAAACTTAACGGCATAACCATAATTTGTAACAAGTATGAAACAACCTTATTCAATCAATGAACCAATGCAATATTCTTTCTTTTACCTTTCCCTTACAAGCATGAAATAAAAATGCTTATTAGCAATCACAAAATTCAATTGAAAAGGCAAAAGTCATTGATTAACCACTGACGACTTGAACAAAACTGCATGAAATAATAAGAACAGATAACATACGTAAAACAAACTTTGTTCTTATTAGCCTTAAAATCGTTAATGCAAAATTAGATTGTTAAGTGATTAATCACAAAACATCCAAATTACTAAGTACATCCACAAAGAAGATTATTACATGCTCCCACTCAACAAGCATATATTTTGTAGCTAAATCATGTTAACAACACTTTACATGTAAGTGGCACGTAGATGAAAAACCAAAACTGTAATGGAAACATTCAACTTTATTCCACTTGTATTTTAAACACCAATTCAATCTTCTTTAACCAATACAAGTAGAAAGCAATCGAATGGTAAGAACTTTAGTATCCAAGAAAATAACAGCCAGTTATCCAAAAATTGGTCAGAAGCATATAGGTGCATGCACAAGGAAAAACAAGAAGAGCACAAAACCAACAATATGTTAATCCCATACATAGTACTTAAGGGTGTAGAATTTCAATGTGCCATTTAACAAGAAAAGAATTCCACTTATGCTCAAAAACTTTATGAGTTTATAATGAGTGTGAAGCCCAAAACTTTACATCAATTCTCCCACTTGGGCAAACACTCACTACTTTATTATGCACTAAAACTTTTATGTTTATAAACATTTCAATAAGATAATGTAAAATAACTTTCAATGCATACTACTAATGTAGTTCATGGCATAAACCATAAATGCACAAAACAACCACAAAACTGTCAAGCAATTTCCAGTAATGATATGTACTTACTTGAAAATTTACCATAATTACTTTATAAGTCTGATTACCCTCAAATTTCATGGAAACGAACTAGAGACATTAATCTTCATATATAAAAATATAGAGTCTTTTAAGCTAATTAAAAAAAGGTCTGGAAATTGACCTACAAGATTACTCAGAAAACTGCCAGCACATTCATTTCCTTGAACACAGATCACTTATAAAATTCTCATAAATAAACCATACTTCCAATAATCACGAAATTTTGTAGTATTTAAGAAGACACGTATATCTGAAATATATCCAAAAATCAGGTTATTTGAAAAACTTTAAGTGGGTCATTCAACAATCTTTACTTATAATGAAGAATATGTCAGCAAAAATCCTGTGCATATGTTTTAACTTTATAAATTCACCAAAAATTCAATTCTCAACATATTTTCATGAAATCAGCGCCTACAGGAAACTTAGAAAATCATCCTTATCGCCTAATTTTGTCATGAGTTAATTCGAATTACCACATCATCTAAAATAGACATTATAGCAGCGCTTCACAAACTGAAAAATAATCAACAATAAAATTATGAATGCTAGCAATATGCACCACAAGAAATTTGACTATCCTTATGCATTCTAAATATCATATAACATTAAGTGTCATATAGGTGCAAACAAAAAAGGATTAAATCATATCACAAAGCCAAAATATAAAATGTCACTTTATCAAGTTTAAGACACCTTTGAGCAATCCAAAGATCGTTCGTATCTTGAGTATTTTATATATTGCAATGTGCCACTTTTGATTCAAACCGAGTAAGTAAGTGATCCTTAATCAAAAGTGAAATTTTATCCATGTATCCCATCCATTAAGAAATAACAACACAACAACACAACATCCTTATTTCTTAAAATAAGATTCAAACTTCATATAGCATGACATCTTCCTCATATTAAAACAAAACTTTATCCAAATAATTCGCAATGCAAAATCCCAAGTTTTTCTTTAGGTGATCATTCAAAAATTATCCTTTCTTGGGTCACGAGATCATATTTCTTAATATCAGGCATGAATACTGTATAGCATGACATATAATTAGACGTCGATAAACTGAGAATTGAAAATTGTAATGCAAATATCATGGCAATAAAATAGTGATAGTCCTTAAATGCAAGTGATATAAACGCAATTAATACTTGTAAAAATTGAATCTTGTTAACATATATTCACAAGGCAAATTTGTCTTTTTGGTTAATATTCAAAACTGAAAAGCATCAAATACAACACCAATCATGCCTCAAAACACTTGCAACAATACACCATACCATTTTAAAACAAGCCAACTTTATTTTATTTTATCCTAATATGATGAACACACAACCTTACAGATCAATCCAACTTTACGTGATTCAATCCAATTAAATATGTATCATTCCCTTTATACGTATGGATCAAACCAGTTGTATACTATAAAACAATCACTTAATTGCACATGAAAAATAGCCAAGTATCAAACATGTCCATACATCAGAAACTGTTGTGGAACTTAAGAGAAATTTGATATGAGAAGTTGATGCAATCAATTTTCCAAACAAAAACACATGTCTCCTTTATGTGATCAACCAAAATATATTTCCTTTAGTCATGCCATTAACTTTCGTGACTATTCAAGATCACCAATATCAAATTACCATCAACAACTAAAACATGTTACAATTCGTATAACAAAACCAAAATTGTATGCCAATGGAGTTAAGGTTCATTGTGACACACCTGAAATCTTCCAAAATTATATCATACGATCAATCTATCCCCATATCCTCAATCAAACATGATTAATTCACACCTTTGGGTAGAGAATTAAACATATTTTCAACACTAGGACATGAATATACATGAATTTCCTGAACAAAGAAACTCCCACGTCTTTGGACTGAAGAAATTCCTTGATAATTCATGCAGTGCATCTCCCATGCTATTCCATTATAAGTGTACTCATGTTAAACCACTCACATCTTTGGACAGAGAGTTTTTAACATGCCTTCACCTATAATGCCAATTATGATCAATACTTTGAATCCAGAAAACTAGTAATGATTGAGTTGCTTTGGCTCACTCAACCGTTGCTAGAATATCTGCAGACTATATGTAAGACCCGTGTCTTGAGCTTGGAAAGCAGAGAACGGTGAGCAATCCCACATCGCTCGGGGAGGGAAAGGTGATGTGCCTTATATGTGTGGGCACGTCTCTAACTAACACGAGGCCTTTTGGGAGCTCAGGCGGATTCTTAGGAACTCCGAAGTTAAGTGAGTGGGCGCTGGAGCAATCCCAGGATGGGTGACCCATCGGGAAGATATTGCTCGTGAGTTCCCGATGACAAAACCGTGACGGGCGGAGGCCTAAAGCGGACAATATCGTGTTAGGGGAGTCGGGTCGTGACACTATGATCATAAAACTTCCAAATATGATAAAGTTAAAACTTTATACTTTTATCACATTTAATAACCAATCTTAGAATCAAAGGTTCTTTAATCAACTAGGTTGCTTTTGCTCTTTAAATTGAAACAAGAACTCTTGAAACTTTGATCTCCACCCTTCAAGCATGAACGAGAAAAGCTTTATATCGAAACATGCTTAACAAAATATGTTAGTGTAATAAAATATTAGAAAACAATACATGCTTATGTAGCTTTCAGCTTTAGGTTTTAGCTTTACGGTTTGGTACTTTATAACCTTTTCGCATATGTACACTTGTTATGCTTATGTATAAAAACCTAAAACTCAGCTTTATTAATCATGGCATTAAATAATTGAATAAAGAATCGCTAAACATATTTCTCCAAACAAGTCATAGCAAAACAGTTCATGACAGATGCGATTACTTAATCAACACAAAACATGCTTAGGTCAATTTAACATCAATGACTGAAGTTGAAACTAAAAACCCCAATTTTATCTTAAATATATATACTGGTGCATATATTCTTTTGCCGCAATAAAAGCACGTGTCAATTTATGAAAATTAAGCATGCTTGACATATAGAAAAGCGATGCTATCTTTATAAAATATTTTAACATGCCGCAATTCACAGACTAAGTATGCATGATATTGTAAACTGAAACCATATAAATATCATGCAAATATGCCACAAAACAAGACGTTTTTTTCTTGAATTTGTTTTCACAGTCTATGAAAGGAAACTAAAAACATGTATGTCCGTTGCCTCTTAATTGAATTCCAGTTCAAGCACAAATTCCAATTGCATGCAACTAATAACTACTGACTAAGAAGTTTGGGCTTGTCAACTGTTGAAAACGTGATCTCATGCATAGGCCTAGAAAAAATGGTGTTGAACTCATTGCACTACCTCCAACAGGGTATCTATTTGCTTGAAGTGCAAAGTCGCATGCGATTAATACCACGACCAAGCAATGAGAAAAGGTGGGTGATTTCTTTTGGTTCTAAAACATGCAACCTGGCTCGATACCACATGTTATATGACTGCATATAAATAGAACACATACCTTAGGTTTGCCATATAAGATATCAAAATATCAAGACCATATACAAGAGCTCTTCTCCTCAATCCGATCCCTCATACACTCATTCTAGATGGGGTGAATTTTTAGTGTGGGTTAGACTTGATCGGTTGAGCAGGGGACTTGTATTTATATGCATATGCCTAGGAGTCTCTCCCATCAAGAAAAACTCTCAAGCAGTCCTTATTGCATTAGGAAATAAAAACCCTAGTCCATTTTAATTAGGAATCCCTTTGGCCCATGTATTTAACTTAAACACTTATACAAAGGATACGGACCGAGTAGTAATTGAGTCCTTGATCAATATTGAGCCCAAGACAATCCTATGATGATTAGAAGACCACTTAAGTGCTCGAGCGGAGGGTTGATTCTCTCCCAAGTCCTGGCGTTCGAGTAGAAACTGCAGCGCCGAGCGGCGGGCGTTGATTATCGCCCAAGCCCAGGCGCTCGGGCGGCGCGAGGGGCGCTCGAGTGGAAGGCGCGAATCCAACGCATATCCCTAGCGTATCTGGACAGATTTACTCCTAGTTTTGGGGTATGTTAGGTTTCCTATTCCTTGTGTAATTGTACTAAAGCCCTACACATAGAAATAGGCAAGCGACAACAAGTGGTATTAGAGCTAGGTTGCGGCGGGTGTTAGTTTATGCTCAAGTGCTCTTATAACTTAGAGCGGTGGTGTGTTGACGATGGCAAGTGACAATGAGAGAGGAGAAAGCTCCTGCACGAAATCACCACATGTGTCGCTTACAAAGGTAACATCCCACATCGACCAACGGAGATGGGGTGATGTGCCTTATATGTACATGCCCACCTCCATCTAGCACGAGGCCTTTTGGGAGCTCACCGGCCCGGATTTCATGGGAACTTTGAAGTTAAGCGAGTTTGGGCTAGAGCAATCCCAGGATGGGTGACCCACTGGGAAGTTGCTCGTGAGTTCCCATAAACAAAACCTTGAGGCGGGGCCCAAAGCGGACAATATCGTGTTACGACAGAACCGATCCGGGATGTGTTGTAACATCCCACATCGACCAACGGAGAGGGTGATTTGCCTTATATGTACATGGCACGAGGCCTTTTGGGAGCTCACCGGCCGGATTCCATAGGAACTCGTAAATTAAACGAGTTTGGGCTAGAGCAATCCCAAGATGGGTGAACCACCGGGAAGTTGCTCGTGAGTTCTCGTAAACAAAACCGTGAGGCTGGGCCCAAAGCGGACAATATCGTGCTTCTGATGGAGCCGATCCGGATGTGACAACAAAGGTGAAGATGTTCACCGGCAATGAGAACTTCACGCTTTGGCAAAGAAGGATGCGTATGTCCTTAAGCAACAAGGTCTCCAAAGTCTTGGTAGACAAAGAGAAGAGCCGGAAACAATGACAAATATGGATTGGGATGACCTAGACAAGCTTGCTAGAGGATCCATCGAACAACACTTAACTAAAGAGGTGTTGTGTAATGCGATGGAAGACATCGCAGCAGACATAAGAGAAACTAGAAGAGATGTTTGCGTCACAATCATTGTCCAACAAGATTTTTTGAAAGAGGAGCTTCACTCTCTAAAGATGGAGGAAGGCGCAAACATGATGGAGTACGTTAGCGCCTTTAATAGGTGTATTACAAACTTGCAAAGGTTGGATGAACTTTGTAAGTCGAAGACAAGGCTTGTAATGTTGTTAACATCCCTGCCTCCGTCTTATAAACACTTCCTCACGATGCTAATGTTCGGAAATGAACCTTGAAGTATGAAGAGATCATGCAAGACATCCGATGCATGACGAATGCTTCAACATTCGGTAATGTCTCTCAAGGTGAAGGTCTTATAGCAAAGTTCGGAGAGAGAGGTCGATCGAGCAAGTGTAAAGGCAAGAAGAGCAATAAGGGAATGTTAAAATTCAAGGCGAAAGACGGTTGTTTTGAATGTTGGTCAAAGGATCATTGGAAGAAGAATTGTCCTACATGGCGAGAGGAGAAACAAAGGAAAAAAGCCGGATGAAGCCGGTGTCGGGAAGGCAGCGATGGTGAGCTTTTATTTACCGATAGCATTGTTAATACTTATGCACTTGCTATTTCTTCCAGGGTTTCTTTTTCTGGTTGGATTTTGGATTCCGGGTGCTCATATCATATGTGTTCAAACAAATCTTGGTTTGACACATATAAGGTGGACGATGGCAGCGAAGTTGTGATAGGGGACGACTCTGTTTGTAGAGTCTAAGAAACAGGAACAATCGAGATGAAGATGCATGATGACGCGGTTAGGACATTGGGTATGGTTAGGTACATACCAAAGTTGAAGAAGAATCTCATCTCCCTCAGTACTTTCGACAAATGGCATTCCTACAAGGCCATGGGAGGGAATGTCATAGTTTCGACGGGTTCACTCATGGTTATAAAGGGAAAGATTCAACCTAACTGCATGTATCGACTATGTGGTTCAACGGTGACTGGTGGAGCAGCTATATCTACCAAGAACTTAGAGGATGATACTCCGTTTTGGCATTTGAGGTTAGGGCACATGAGTGAGCGAGTCATGCAAGAGTTGCACAAACGTAAGCTTCTAAAAAGCGTGCACGATTGCAAACTCGAGTTTTGCAAGTATTGTACAATGGGGAAACAATCAAAAGTGACATTCAAGCAACAATACAAAGAGAATAGGAGCACGGTAGTGCTTGATTATATTCATTCGGATGTGTGGGGGCCCGTGCCGGTTAAGTCATTGGGTGGAGCTCGCTACTATGTCACGTTCTTGGATGATTTTTCTAGGAAGGTTTGTGCCTATTTCATAAAGGAGAAATATGAGGTCTTCATTAAATTCAAGGAGTGGAAGGCGGAAGTAGAGAACCTTACAGGAAAGAAGATCAAGATCCTAAAGAGTGACAACGAATGAGAATATAAAGATGACAAATTTATGGAGTTTTGTAAAAGTGAGGGTGTCAATAGGCATTTTATCGTGAATAGAACTTTAATGGAGCGTGAGAGGTGCATGAGGATTCATGCCGGCTTGCCCGAGGCATTCAGGCAGAAACGGTTAACCACGCTTCATTTTTGGTTAATCAGTCGCTATCAAAGTATCTTGATTTCAAGTGTGCGGAAGAGGTATGGTTAAATAAATTTGTTGAGTACACTAATCTTAAAGTATTTGGATGCAGTGTCTATGCTCTTATACCTAGTGATGAGAGAACCAAGTTGAAACCAAAGTCTCTTGAGTGCATATTCTTTGGCTTCGGGAGCGGTGTGAAGGGTTTCAAGCTATGAGATCCGGTGAATCGGAAGAAAATACTTAGCACGGATGTTGTGTTTGATGAGAAGACCATGCTCATGATTAAAGTCAAGAAACCGGAGGTAAATGAGGATATTGTTGGAGTGAAGACAACCGTTACAATTTCACCAAGTAGGGTGTTTGGGGATACATCACAAGTGCAACCAATTGAAGATATTCATGAGGTGGTAGAGTCCGACAACTGCGGTGGAAGCACTTGAGCAACAACAACAAACTCAAAATGAAGACAATGAAGAAGCTCAAGATCAGGTGGAGCAGCCATCTATAGCAAGGTCCAGGGCCAAGAGAACCATCAAACCTCAACGGTTTGGATGGGAAACAGACGCAGTTCATTATACTCTAAACATGGGTGAAAGAGATCCAACCACATTCCAAGAAGCAGTTGAGAGTTTGGAGTGTGAAAGTTGGATGAGCGCTATGATGAATGAGATGGAATCTCTACACCGGAACTCCATTTGGGAGTTGGTTCCTAAACCCAAAGATCGGAAGATGATAGGCTGCAAGTGAGTGTTTAGGGAGAAGAAAGTGATACGTGAGAAAAAGCCAAATAGATTCAAAGCTCGTCTAGTGGCCAAGGGGTACCTACAAAAGGATAGAGTTGATTATGATGAGATCTTTTCTCCGGTTGTAAAACATACTTCTATAGGATTGTTGCTCTCCATAGCGGCGCAATGGGACATGGAGGTGGAGCAAATGGATGTAAAGATAGCTTCCCCCATGGAGACTTGGAGGAAGACATCTACATGAGTCAACCTCAAGGGTTCGTTGAAGCAAGAGAAATATGGTTTGTAGGTTGAAGAAGTCATTGTATGAGCTCAAGTAATCTCCATGATAGTGGTATAAGAACTTTGACAAATATATGCTGCGGATTGGGTGTAGAAGATATGAATCGGATTGTTGTGTGTACTCTCAGGTGTTCAAGGATGGGAAAATCATTATGTTGCTACTCTATGTGGATGATATGCTAATCATGTGTCAAGACATGTCAAAGGTCCAACAATTGAAGACGTTACTCGGGAAGGAATTTGACATGAAAGATCTTGATGTCGGATAAAAGATCCTAGGCATGGAGATAAGGAGAGACCGAGATAAGGGTAAGTTGTGGCTGTCACAAGGCAAGTACATATCCAAGATACTTGATAAATTCAACATGTTGGATTGCAAGCTCATGTCTACTCCTTTGGCGGAGCACTTCAAATTAGGAGCTCAAGAGAGTCCTAGTGACAATGAGAAGAATGAGATGAGTAAAGTTCTGTATGCAAGCATGGTAGGGTGTCTCAGGTACGCAATGGTTTGCACACGCTCCGACTTAGCTCAAGCAATTAGCGTGATTTCAAGATACATGGCAAATCCGGGCAAACAACATTGAAATGCGGTGAAATGGATTTTCCGGTGTTTGAAGGGCATCAAGAAGTTTGAGATTTTGTTTGAAGGACAACAAGGAAATGCATGTGTGTCGGGCTATGTGGATTCAGATTATGTGAGGGACTTAGACAAGACAAGATCTACTACGTGGTATGTTTTTACTTATGGTGGAGGATCAATAAGTTGGAGAGCGGTGCTACAATCGGTTACTGCCTTGTTTACTACCGAAGCGGAGTATATGACACTAACGGAGGCTTCTAAGGAGGCCTATGGCTGCAAAGATTGGCGAAAGAGTTTGGGATAGCTCAAAACTTGGTGGTGATTAAAAGTGACAGTCAAAGTGCTATATGTTTGGTCAAGAATCAAGTATTTCATGGAAGGTCTAAGCATATTGATGTATGGTACCACCGAATAAGGGATTGGATGAACGATGGGGACATTGCAATAGAAAAGGTTCATACGGATGAGAACGTTTTGGATTGCTTGACCAAGCCGCCACAACCGAGAAGTTCAATCGTGTTGAGCTTGCTCAATCTTGTTGCATACTAAAGATTGAGGTGGAGCTCTTGGGAGTTACTAGAACGATTTCCAAGACATTTGAAGAAGTTCTAGGAGCAATGATTTTCACAAGGCGTTTAGGCTCAAAAAGATGAAGATTTTTAATGTTGGCTTGCCTAACGGTGTGGAAGGAAAGAAGGAAACGGATGGTCAAAAGAGTGTAAATGTTTGATCGAATTCTAACACTCGGCGGAAGCGCAAGTGCTCGAGTGGCGGAGCGTTGACTCTCGCCTAGACCTAGTCGCTCGAGCGGCGCGAGGACTAAATTGCGTGAGTGCTCCACATGGAATCTACGGCATGACAGATCTTGAACACGTGTCACAGCCTACGAGACAAGACGAACAACACGGTGTCCGAACCGAAGCCCATTGTGTTAGGTGAATCACCAACTGCCCGCTAGATGAGTTTGGTAAATCCATTTATTCGACGACAATTCCATTTATTCGACGACAATTCAACTCCAGGATACAGGAGGGGAAGAGAAGAGAAGAGTGACTCGGTGAGGGTGGCGATTAGTTGGTAAGAGCATTTCCAGCATAGGGGACTTGGGGAGGGCTGGGGGTTTGGCCCAAATTCGATTCCAGCAACAAAAAAATGCTCAGACTCTTGGTGGGCTCCACGGAAACGAGCTGGCCCAAGGGCGTGGCGAGCCCCGAGTCCAAAACGAGGGCGAGCCGACGTCACACAGATCGCTCCAACGGGAATGCGCCACGTGTTGTCGTCTGGGCGCTCCGATTGGGGTTTTCTCCAATCCAACGGCTCTCAATATTTTTGCAATAAAAATATGAAAAATTCGAAAAAATTCTAAAAATACCAAAAATACTGAAATTTTTTCCTATAAATACCTACCAATACTCTTTACTTTCAACACCAAATCCTCATACATTTTCTTCTACTTCTACTATTATTCACTTTTTACTCAACATTTTATTCACTTTGAAGTTTTATTTTTCCATATCATCTTCTGGCTTCTTCTATCGACGGTATTGGGGCATGGAGCACCATGGAAGATGTTTTGTTGTGTGAGTGTTGGGTCCAAATTAGTCATTGTCCAATATCGGGCAATGAGATGAAATTCTGTCATATGTGGAAAAAAATTCATAATGAATTTTGTGAAAGATCGGGTTCGACCCGAACGGAAATGGCATTGTCTAGTAGGTGGAAAATTCTCAATAAAGAGTTGGGGAAATGGAGAAATGCCTTGGCAAAAGCGATGAACAACCATAGAAGCGGGGAAAATCTTACCGATGAGGTAAATTATTTGTAATTTTCATTTATTAATTTTAATGTCCTATTAATTTTTATTTAAATGTTTCTTGCAATTTCTATATTTTGTTCATATTTCTTGTATTTCCAATATTTATTTAAATTTTTCTTGCAATTTCTATATTTTGTTCATATTTATTGCATTTCCAATAAATTGTTAAAATTTCTTGCATTTCCATTAATTTGTTTATATTTGTTGCATTACCAATATTTTTTTTGAAGTTTATTGCATTTCCAATATTCTTTTTATATAGATTATACAAGCACAAATGTGGTATGGTGCTACTGGGTAAGGCAAAAAAACTTTCAACCATACCCAATGTTGGGATGTGGTGAAGAATTGTAAGAAATTCCAAATTATTCCAACAGGTCCGACAGTGGTCTTGAACGAGACACCACTCCATGATTCACCGGCATCGGAGTCGCCTATGGATTCCCCCGATGAGTGAAGACTCACCAATCCAAAGGGAGCCGAGGCCTATTGGAAGAAAGGCGGCGAAAGCGAAGAGAGGTAGTAAACATACCAATAATACATCTCAATTTTTGGAGGAAATTTCAAGGCAAAGCGCCATGAGAATTGAAATAGACATGAAAACCCAAGAAAATGAGAGGGCATTTCAAGTGGAATATGCAAAAGAAAGGGAGCATTTACGCAATGAAAGGGAGTATTTACGCAAAGAAAACATTGAGAAGAAGGATCGGGAAACCATGGCCATGGATACAAGCCATATGTCCCCTGAAACAAAACAATTTTGGAAGCTAGAACGAAGGGATGTTACGAGACGAAGACTTTTTCATGAAGATGGACCTAGCAACACGGATCATGAAGATGGACCTAGCAACACGGATTGGTTAAATTATCAAAACCATTAAGTTAGTTTGGTTGCCTTTTATTTCATTGCATTTTAATGTTTTGTTTTAAAAATTAGTTGCAATTCATGTATTTTCTTTAATTAGTAGTGTTGGGTTTGTTTGAGTGAATAAAGAAAGTATTCAATAAGTTACATTTTTATTCAAAACATTCCATACATAAAAACAAACCACAACCAAAGCATTAAAAAAAAAAACAAACCACAACCAAAGCATTAAAAAAACAAACCACAACCAAAGCATTAAAAAAACAAATAAAACATAAACATAATAAATATGCAAAACATCTTCACTTCACTTCATTCACCGTCATTGCCATTCACCGCCCATAAATGCTCCATCAAGTCAACTTGACGTCGTTCATGAATATAAGACGATTGCATCTCCGTATATCGATCAATCATACGGGTCATGAACGACCGCCCCTAACCAACGGTTCATGCTCCATTGGTTCTCCATTTGGCCCCATGGGTTGTTCATATATTCTAGTCAAGGCCGTGTTCATAGGATCTGGTTCGTACACGCCTGGCAACATCGTAATCATACTCATCCTCCACAATCATGTTATGGAGGATGATGCATGTCATCATTATGCTCCTAAGCACCTCCTCATCAAATAGACGTGCCGCACCCCTAATAATAGCCCATCGGGCTTGGAGGATACCAAAGCACCTCTCCACATCTTTCCTGTAGCCCTCTTGATAGGTAGCAAATAGTTTTTGCTTTTGGGATCGAGGATGTGGAATTGATTTCACAAATGTAGTCCACCTCGGGTATATGCCGCCTGCTAGATAATACCCATTCTCGGTAGACGTTATTGTTGATTGTATAGGTCATAGTTGGGCCCTCACCTCTCAAAACATCGTTGAACACCGGGATTGACCCAAAGACATTCAAATCATTTTGAGATCCTGCAACTCCGAAGAAAGCATGCCAAACCCATGTATCAAATCCAAAGAACGGCTTCAAGGATGATACTTTTTTGCCCTTTCCGATTCCCATAGTCTCCTTGCCAAGCGGTTGGGCAATTCTTCCATTGCGGTGCATGCGCCTATGCTACCAATCATTCCTGGAAATCCTCGATCTTTGGCTTTTGTAGAAGCCGGTGCAGTCACTGGGTGTAGGTCTGCGCAGTAGTCCCTTGTGTACGTAGTTTCGACCGCATCACAAAATCTTACCAAGCTCTCCAACGCAATCGACTTCCCCATCCGGCAATCTCATCCACTTGATCGTGAGATGAACCATACGCCAACATTCGTATAGCGCTTGTAAACTTTTGCTCGGGAAGAAGTCCCAAATTTCCAAAGAAGATTTTTCTTTTGAACAAAATATTCATCATAATTGCAAATAGCATGCATGATTTTATTGAACAAGTGTGGTTTCATTCTATATCTCCCTCGAAAGTCAACATCAAAATAAAGAGAAGTTGGGATAAAATAATCTTCCGTAAGATTCTTACCGAGAATGCCTATGTCTCATTCACATTCAGCCACGACCAACTTGTGAACCACCACGGCTCTGGTTTTCTTCATCAAGCAAAGCCACCGCTATGACAATTTGTTGATCTAGTTCTCTTTGCACCCTTTTGCCTGCAGCCTCCCCTACGCCTTCTTTCTCTAGTTTCTCTCATTTGCCTCTCCAAGAGATCGTTCATGTTTTCCATTGAGAATGGAGTATGAATTCTAAAATATGAGAAATGAAAATATGAGAAATGAAACTATGAGAAATGAAACTATGGAGAAGATTTGGTGTGATAGATATGAACCCAACCTCTGGTTTTATAGAAAAATTTAGGGAGATAGATATGACACGTGACACGATTTTAGAGGGATGAAAATCTTATCTGAAATTTGAAATTCAAATGAAATTTGAAATTAGGATGAAATTTTGAAATTTGAAATTTGAAATTTATACGAAATTTGAATTTTGAAATTTATCTTAAATTTGAATTTTGAAATTTATCTGAAATTTGAATCAAATTTATACGAAATTTGAAATTTGAAATTTATATGAAATTTGAAACCGAAAATCTTATCAGAAAATTTTATCCGATTATGAGATATGAATTTTATAATAAATATCGACACGCATTTAACCCAAAAATATTATACGAACATATTATGGAAATTAATTGTTTAGGTAAAAATTTGGGAAAAAGGCAAACAAACGAATGAATAGTGTTTTCTTGGCTGCAAAGGAATTTCTGAAACACACAATCTTTTTGCGAGGGCAGTACTATTCACGTAAATAGTAGCTGCCCTAGTCCCCCTTGCCATGGCAAGGGTTTCATTGCTGGAAGTGCTCTAAAGCTTTGCTTACGGGTTTGGTGGTCTTCTCGTCTTCTCGTCTTCCTTCCAAAACCACTAAAACCCTAAAAAATAAAAAGCCTTTGGGTTTGCAAAATTTGAATAGAGCGAGATGGCTTGGTTGACTCGATTCCTAGCAGCCGTGGCTTTCTTAGCCATCGGAGTGATTTTCTCCCCGGAGACCTTTGGATCCAAATCAGATGGTCCGAATTCACCCATCCTCTCCACCTACCTAAAACTGGCTCACCTCCTCACCTTCTCCACCGCTTTCGGTGCGGCTCTCTGGGTTACCTTCATCGGCGGCATCATCATGTTCAAGTAGGTCACCTTTTATTTTCTTCATCTCATTTTTTCCATTTGCATTTGCATTTTTTTATTTTTCAATTTTCTTGGAAGGAAATTGATTTGGATTTGTGGTGATTATTGAAATTAGGAATCTTCCAAGGCATCAGTTTGGTAATCTTCAAAGCAAGATGTTTCCAGCGTATTTCACAATGGTGGGGATCTGCTCTGCAGTATCAGTAGCCTCGTTTGGGTATTTGCATCCCTGGAACTCTTCTTCTGTTGCTGACAAGTACCAGCTCGGCTTTTTGCTCTCTTCCTTGGCTTTCAATCTCACCAATTTGTTCGTCTTCACACCCATGACCATCGAGGTGACTTTTACTCTCTCTCTCTCTCTCTCTCTACCCCTTCCTTCTTTTTTTCTCTTTTAATGTATCTTTGTTAATTGCTGCTTGTTAATTGCCACTTGCCACTTGCTAATTGCTAATTGCTAATTGCTTCTTGGTACTTGATAATTGCTAATTGCTTCTTGGTACTTGATAATTGCTAATTCATGTGCATTTTATTCCATAACTTGACAAAATATTAGCCTAGCTACCAGATTTTTCATTCTTGTTTCTGGACGTGCAAAACTAATACTAATCTGTGACTCTGAGTCTGTGTGTTAAGTTCAATTTCAAATTAGTGCTTGTTTTACCAAACATGTATATATAAATGATTATTTTTAAACCCTGTTTGTGTGTTTATTTAGTTATATTTTGTTAGTAGCTGACACGCATATAACAATGAGACTGGTCATTTGTTTCGATCATAACTAGAAACTGTTCTGATTGCACATGATGTTATGTGATGATGCTCTGTTAATTGTAATTGTGGTGCAGATGATGAAGCAAAGGCATAAGGTGGAGAAGGAACAGAATATTGGGGAAGAAGTTGGATGGTCGAAAAATGTGCAAGTGGCAAAGGTAAACCCAAAACTAGCAGCCATGAATAAGAAATTTGGGATGATTCATGGGTTATCATCTCTAGCCAACATCATGGCCTTTGGCAGCCTTGCTATGCACTCATGGTACTTGGCTGGTAAACTTAATCTGTAATCCAATAAAACAAGGAAGGAAAAAACCCAAGTTTCCCTTTGTTTGGGGATTGAATAAAGTATAAAGTAGCAGGGCTCTCTATGCTTTCTTCTGTGTTTGATTCAACGTTATATGTACAAGAATATGATTATCTCCTTTTTGTCGATGATTATCTCATATGATATGACCATTGGAAATGTGAGTTGGATGATATACTTTAGTTCTTGTTTAGTTATTTTTACTCATGCGTCAGCCGGAGCCCGTTGCCCTGGCCCTTTATTGATCAGTAATTACTGAATGAGATGCGAATAGCCCAAAAATGTTGCTTTTAGTTGTGCTCTGGTATGTTGCGATGGGGTCTTAACATTCACTGCTAAACCCGAAATTGGATTTGGTTACATGCTAAAATCATTGTAATGTGTCCTAACATTAACATGGATGGAATTCTGGTTTTCCGTATACACTCTGAGTCATCTCCAATCTTTCCAATGTCCTCACACTACTTTTCCGGAATAATCAACAATAGAGTCGCCATTTGACATGGCAGTGCTACTAACTCCCTAACTCAACCAGCGAAGTGGCTCTGAATTCGAACACTAGGTGGTGTCCCAATTCTCTTGGTTTTGAGAGTGTAGTGTAATAGATAAGTGCTTCTGCTATGTCCTCTCTTCACATCTGCTTGCTAATGCCTAATGCTGCATGCAAAACGAGAGTGAGAATAGACTCTGGCTGGGTATGAATAAAAGCAATGCACCCAACCCCAACCCAACAAGCAAGCAACTGCCGGTTTTAATGTTAATGTCCAATTGTCTAGCCTACTACTATCTACCATAACCATTTCTTTTATTTCTTTCTAATACGGAAAGGAGAGCAAGCAAGGACAGATGTAAACCTAGGAGAAATCATTGAACGACGAGAAGGAGAAGAAATCCGGATGCAGGCTACAGGTAGGAATGAACCAGACATGAAATCGAAGTGATATTTTTGTAGGGTATTTTACGTAAACACACACTGCTTCTTCAACTCAAGGCGCGTATGGTACATATAGTACTGTAATGTGTAGACATTTTGTAGTTAGTGTGTACTCACATTTATATATGTAGTTGTTGTACACATGTATACTATACTTTAGGCAAATACATTAATTCTATCTCAAACACTCAACAGCCTGCTGGGCAGGGCAGTGCAGTGCTGTGTTGTGGATGGATAGGCAGAGGCAGAGGCAGGCATTATTAGGAAGGAAGGAAGGAAGGAACTTTACCCAGCCATTTTGGACCGGGCAGTAGAGTAGAGTAGAGTAGCACGGGCACGGCGCACACATATACAGACACCTATTTTGTCTCCTTCCAGCTCCAGCTTCCAGATCAATGTCACTGTCAATTTGTCATGCACCAAACCAACCCAAATGACTTGTGTTCTGGCTTCTTCTTCTCCTTGACTAGTCTCCTCAATTTTGACATGTCATTCTACACTTGCGTAAACGTGAATATCAATATAGTATAGTATCCATTGATATGAAATGAATTTTCTCTTTTATTGTTATCTGTGTATAGTCTATACATGTGTTGTTGATGGATTGGATTTGGAACTTTGAATGTTAAATCTGACCTGAGTCTGTCTGAGTGAATATCTATCGTCCGCACAACTCCATCGCGTTCAATACGACTCAAAATGGTGTGCATAAGTCAGTCAGTCAGTCAAACATGTCGTTTTCAAATCTTTTTCCACATTACTTATTGCTTATTGCTTTTGCTTCCACACTTGGATAACCTTACAGATCAATCAATGATCATTATTTAGTGAGTCGTATCAATTTCACTAGACTAGAGCTAACCTCACAAGAATTTCAGGCCAAAAAGAAAACAACATACATACATATATACCTTTCTAATTCTAAGTTCTATGGATAAACATCCAACTCAAAATGAACTCCACACGCACCTTTGAGTACTAATATTTCCTTTCTATCCCCCATTGATGTCATGCTATTTTCTTTACATACCACCTCCAAATTTATCATCTCTGAAAAATGTGAAAAAATAAAAATAAGAAAAACAAACGTACACTTTTTTTTTTAATGCCGAAAGGAAATTACAACGCAAAACCTCTAGGACACGCAAGCTCAAGGAGATCAAAAAAGAAAGCCGGATCCACAAGCAACGGCAACCCAACTTCCAAAAGGGACGAAGGAGATAACTTGTGCCCAAGATTGGCGAGAGTGTTTGCCACGAAGTTGGCTTCACGAAACACATGAGCAACCTTGATAGAATCACAGTAGGAGCTTAAGTGCCAAATATCTTGAATAAGCACTTTCACAGTCCACGGGATCTCAGCTTTATGGTTCACATAGTCGATTATGAGCTTTGAGTCACCTTCAACAACAACCTTGCCCTAGCTACGATGAATCGCATGAGCAAGGCCATCACGAAGACCCATTCCTTCAGCAACAGTAACAGAATGGGCTCCAATACTCTTGGCACCAGCAAGCAGAACATGGCCATCCTTATTTCTTTAGACAAAACTTGTCAATTTATCCACCCATCAGGTGGCGTCTGCCATTTAATGGCAAGTGCAGGATCTTTATTCTTAGTAGTTGGGCGGTTAAGCACCCAAGAATCCATCCCAACTAGAGCAGCAGAATGAAGACACTTGGCAGGGTGAGGGGAAACATCTCTAAAAATTAAGTTATTTCGGGATTCCCAGATTTGCCAAAATATCATAATAGCTTTGGAAAGTTGGCAGGGACCCTGGACAGAATTTTCAGTAAGATGCATGTCAAGCCAAGTAAGAAGATCAATTCTAATAGAAGGTTTCAACAAATTATCATTAACGCAACTCCAAATATTATTAGCAAAAGAGCAAGTAAGAAACAAATGAACAATGGTTTCAGGAGCATTATTACAAAGAGGACAATCCGGGTTAATGTGAGGCATAAGTCTGTTAAGATGACTTATAACATTAATTCTCTTTCTCAAAAGGAGCCAAGCAAACAACTTAACCTTTGGGGAATATATAACTTCCACATTTTCTTAATAATATGGTTATGGGGATGAGCTACAAAATCTTGAACTTGTAAATTATAAGCACCAGAGGAACTAGGGCCCCAAACAATCTGATCCTGAATACTTGAAATAGGAAGAAGCACTGTTAGAATCTTATCCACTAATAAATCTAAATCCAGAACCTAGAGGAGGTTGTTTTGTCCCATCTCTGATTAACAATAAAATCAAAGACATGTTGGGTTAAGTCTATTCTTGATTGCTGATTCGACCAATAATGGGGAAGGGCAAGAGCCAATTCGAGGTCCAAAAAATAGTAGAATGCCCATTCCCCACAATCCAACGAATCCCCCTTGGTTCAGAATAGGCCTAGCATCAAGGATGGCTTTCCAAGCTAAAGAATGGTTAGTTCTCTTCTTAAGACTACAAAAGTTGTCTTGTCTAAGGTACTTTTGGGTAACAATCTTAGTCCACCAGTTATCTTTATCAGTAAGGCATTTCCAATCCAGCTTAGCCAATGTTGCTTTGTTAAACTGGGTGGAGAGTCGAATACCCAGCCCACCCAAGCTTTTGGGCAGGCAAACCTCTTTCCACGCAACAGGGGAAATCTTATTACTACCCCACAAAAATTTCCTACAAGTTTTATTTAGTTCTTTAGCAAACCTTAGGGGGCATTGAAAACAAGATAAAACATGATTGGGCATACCAGTAACACCAGACTTTAAGAGATTTAATGTACTAGCTCTAGACAATGTATTAGCTTTCCAATTAGCAAAGTTTGCATTCACTCTAAACAAACGTACACCTTGGATCATATCATTGAATTGCTTTCTATTTAAAGAAGAATAAAAATGAATAAAGAATCATCTAATTGTACGGCCAGCCATGCCAACGACCATTCCAAGTTCCTTTCCAACTATCTTAGCCAAACTAATCACAAACTTCACTTGCGTGCCAACCTAACCCTGGTCACCGCAAACTGATCATGCTGTATGCCCCCAACAGTAACAGTCGCGCGGGTACCAGAAGCACCACAAACAAATGCATATGCTGCGATGCAACCAGCCTACTGAACCGTTTCAACGATTCTTTTCCTGTTTGTAGCATGCCAGAAAAGTTGAACTGCTCCATGTTGAATGATGCGATAGGCCTTCCCACAATGACACCTCCATGCACACTGCGGGCAGCTACGAGGGGCCACCAAACCTTGCGGCGCTGCTGTCTCCTGGCCTTCCTAATCTGGTTAAGCTCTTGGCGAATCACCCCACGAACAGATTTTAAGTATGAATTCACGTCATGGTCTCTTTGAATGGTTCCTTCTGAACCATATGCAGACCGATCACTAAGGATCTCAAGTGGGTGTGGTGAGTTTAAGAATACCAATTGTGCAGCTCGGAGCTGCTTCTCTGCATCATTGGCATCTGACAATGGACAGCTTAGAAGATATAGACCACTGCCTGAAGGAAGAAGGTGATGGTTTGGCGAGAATTTTTCATCTGGTTGAAGAATCAGGAGCTCCCCATTGGAGAATACAATAGCTTCTGTTTTTGACAATACGAAAAATGATCAGATATATCAGATGCAGGGGAACAATGAAAGAATTAACTCAATGTTATTCTATTCTCCTCCTGGTTTGATCTTTCTGAAACAGTACAAGTTCTACCTGGTTATTGAGACAGGGAAGATTCCGAAAGTTCCCATTTAAAGCCTTGAGAAGCTCTGCCACATGATTTGGATAATTGCAAGAGAATGCACGGGGTACAATGTCTCTGTGCAACGTAATAGCCTGAACATGACTCCGTGGTAATCCAAGTTTGCGAAGCAGTTGATCACCTCCACACATGATGGATGGCGCACCAAAAGTTATAACAGGAAGTAATGAAGAAATTGGTACTTCAAGTCGTATAAGCAACATGAGATTTATTAGTAGTGCTAAGCTTCCCCCTAAAGAATGCCCAGTAAAACGAAAGGTTGCATGGTCACCGCGAGATTTGAGATGGGCATGGACTTCAGGCAGCATCTGTTCATAAATCCCTTTCGCAGCCTCATATATGCCTCTATGCACAAGCACATCCAGTCCCTAGAAAAAGCAGATGCATTCAATAAGTAATCACCTAAAAGCATTCACCAATCTCCCTCAGAACAGTTCAATTGAAACGTCAACAACTGTGTTTTTCTCAATCATCTCTAACAAACAGAGTAGATACTAAAACTAGAAAAACTAAACATATTGTGAAAAGGATTAACCTCAAACTGAATGGGCTCAAAAGTAGATTTGCTTGCCAGGATGCCAGTGAATCAGAACCCTGCAAATCAAACAGATTTAAAGTCAGATATAGAAAAGATACTAAATATTGCGAAATAAAATGAGCTAATACGTAAATGATATAACTGGGAAAAATGGCAAAACTAGCCATCTGAAAATACAAGTATAAAACCACAATGTGTGCCCTTTGTTTTAACCACTAATAGAAAGAAAATTATTCTAAATGCCCCAACATGCTTAAGCGTTTGAGATACATAAATATTGTACAAAGCATAAGCCAGGCTCCTCTGGCAAATGCCTATAAACCTATAGCAGGAGGAAATATGAAACAAATTATCAGTCTGCATACCTGAATGAGAAAGAATCTGGTGCCTCTTTGATCGTCATCACATATAAACCACTCGCAAGGTGATGAACGTGTTGAATTTAAGTCATCTGCAACAGCCTGCTTTACTTCTTCCTTTGCAGCAACCACAGCTGTCACTGAGTCAGTGGTTGCCATTAAAGAAGCCACTTCTGAGTTCATCCTATTAACAACGTCACTTCTTCCACTGCTTTCTTCAGGTGAGTCTTTATCAGTGTCAGCCTCAACCTCAGCCTCTGAACATTTGGATGGAAGTATGCTCCTTGTATGAGAATGCAGATAGGAAGCTGCAGAAGCAGCAATCTGGTAAGCAGCAGAAGCACTTATTCGGTATTCATTGTTCTTTTGCTCTGTCCCTTCCACATCTTCTTCCCTGTCTTCCTCTAGGTTTTTCTCTGTTTCTTGAATTTCAGCTGACACTTGATCTTTCTCAGTTTTAGCAGTCAGTTCCTTCTTCTCTATCGACGAAGTAACAAAGCGCAGACCATAACATCTTAGGAGATTTCCTGGCTGAATTTGAAAATAGAGAAAATTAAATTCTAATGCAAGTAACTTTATATGGGAATTTTAAAGCTTGAATGGTGAATTAGATACATGAGACGGTTTATCAACAAAAACAGATGATATTCAAGAATAATTCTCCAATTTACAGTAAAATGCAACAATATCATAGGATACAGATCATGAACCTGAGGGTATCAAGAATGCAAAAACGTCTGAAAGCGAGGAAAGAATGCAAACCACCCCCAACCAAAAATCAACAGTGCACAACATTTCTGTGATTCTATTTTATTTACATGATTAAGCTTTGATGCACCAACATTGGATCGCTGCTTTTATGAAAAGAAAGTTCATATGTAAACTAGAACCTTCATATAAATTCTAAATGAATGTCCAGAATTCAGATCAAATGAAAAAATCTTATGAATGAGCCCATTTGGCTTACGAGAAAGAAGAGCAGGATTGACAAATTTTGGAGACATTAAAACCAGATCCAAACTATAATAAAGATGAAAAATCCATTGTATAAAAACAGAGAAACAAAACTAGAATTTGAAAAAGGGTGGCCTAATTTGACTGATTGGTCAGGCGATCAAATCTGAAACAAGAAGAAAATTGCTGGATTCTCACGGAAAAGCAAACATTCTTTACCCTGTGAAATTGTTCAGTTTGAAAGTAGGAATCATTTCATAAAATAAAGCCAAACCAAAAAGAAAGCCACATAAAAGATCCACATCATGATTCATAACAAAGGAAATCAAATCAAACCAGAAATGTTCATCTTAAACTACAAGGAAGGATTGTTTATACAAATTGGGAATGGGAAGGGTAATGGTGTGTGCGTACCTGGATTTTAGGAATGGAATATGCTAAGCTCCCCAAATACGACATTTGAGCGTACAACCTCGCTTCCGCCAACGAAACCTTCCGAAGCAACCTCGAGAACGAATCTTTATCAAACTCAGCCGCCACTTCATCAACTTCGTCGTCTGAAACTCTACAACAATCATTTTCGTCATCATCTCCGTCAAAGCCAGGCCCATTTCCGTCATCACGGAGCACCGTTTTCTCATCTTCCCTGCGAAGCTCTGCAACACCACCACCACTCTTACCACCCCCCTGTTCCTCTCTCCATCTCCGCAGAGAGAGAGACCTGACGTGCAAAATTTTCAAGACCCAGTTGCCACTTTGACCGTCCGACTCCATTGTCGCACTCTGGCCCTCCTCCTCCGCCTCCAAAGGGACGGCGTCGGCATCGGCATCGGCATCGTCGAGAGGCATCCCATTCCCATTGTAGGTGGGTCCACCTCCTCTTGCTCTTGATCCCCCAGGCCATAAAGATTGCAAGGGGTGCTTGAATGAGAACCTGGAAAAGGGGGTCGTCTTCTTGTGAGCCGTGGTGGTAGTGGACTTGTCTACCCCGGCAGTGGCAGTGGATCTCCCAATGGCGCTCACCTGAGATGGAGATGGGTTGGTACGGATGTCGAGCGCTGCAGCCGCTGAAATCGTGGAAGGTATCCCATGTATCCCTGACGCAGTTGTTTTCAAACAAAAGCCATCCATTTCTGACTCCTGCCTGATTATTCCTTCCCCTTCCTTCCTCTTTTATATACAATTGTTCTGATTTATGGGGGGTTTGGTTTGCAAGACAAGTGAAGGAAAAAAAGATTAAATTGGATCGTTTCTGTTTCTTTTACAGGAAATGAGAGAGAGAGAGAGAGAGAGAGAGAGGGGGCCTTTTAAAGAGAGAGCGAGAAGCAGCTTAGAAAAGAGAAAACAATCCCAAGAAAAATAAAAGGGAGGGAGGGGCGGTGGGCATGTAATTTTGTAGTTTGGAAAAACCCGAACTGGTCACCAACTTCACGAATCACACTCTTTTTGCAACCTTGTTCTTTTTCGTGTATTTTCTCTTCCTTTCTTACTTTTCCTTGTTGGTCCCATTCCCATAAAAAGAAGATTATTCATACAAATAAGGACACAAAAAAATCTTGAGAGAGAGAGAGAGAGTTGTTGCTGAAAGGAAGGAAAGGAAATTGGTTTTGGTTTGAAATAATTTTGAGTTTGATAGTAATACTTACTGATTGGGTATGCATGTGAATTGAAGCCAATAAGAATTCACATGGGTGTCGGGTTGTGGAAATGTGAAGCAAATACGGCAATATCAATATGAATATCATACGAAACCGCGTGGTAGGCCCAATATCCGTCCATCTCTTTTTCTCTCACCGGAGTCTCTGTATCTAATGGATCTGTCTATCTGTTTCTGACTAAACTCGAAACGCTATCGGAGACTTGCCACGTAAGAGGATGCACATTATTCTAAAATAGTATTAGTAAAATGATAAAATCCATATATCCACGGGTGACGTGTCCGCAAAGCTCCAATCTTTCCTTCTCTCTTCCTCTGCACATACAGACACAGAAACAGCAAAGTAGCGAATGAATACGTACCCTATACGTACCCTGTACGTACTCTACTCTTCTCTTCTCTTCCGTCTCAAAAAAATTTCATTTTAAATATGTTTTTTTTATTTGTTCTGTCTTTTGATCAATTGATAATTTTTATAGTTTTCCTATACTTTGTAGCAATGTAGCATGAATATGCGAGGCGAGCCGAGGAGAGGCGAGGCGAGCCGAGGAGAGGCGAGGCACATAAGGTTAAACTATAATAAATGTAGAGTCTTGATTTTTTGGACTCCTAGGGTTCAAGGATTCATGGTCACTCACCATTGAATTTAAATCCAACGGCCCAATAGATTTTCTTAAAAGGAGTGTAAAAGTAAGTGGGCCGTTGGATTTAAATCCAACGATGAGTGACCACGAAATCCTTGGACCCTAGGGATCTAAGAGATCATGACTCAATAAATGTAAATGTAATGTTGGTGGAGTTGGGGAGGTGGAGGTCCAACTCGGCCAAACCTTCAACCTTATTACTTACTTGTTATTGTTAGTTAGCCAATAACAACGGCGACTACGACTCCTCCTTAATGTTGGGTTGGGCCAGCCGTGGGCTGGGAGTCTGGGACCCCTTTCTTTCTTGATTTCCTTCTCCTTCATTAAGGAGGATGTTTCCTTTTTCCATGTGAAAATTGTGTCCATTCTTCAACTCCCAATCTCTGAGTCTTCTCGTAGTATTTCCTTGATTCATTATTTATGATCAATTTACTCATAAGACTTTACTGGTTGATTTATTCATTATTTATGATCCATTTACTCTCTGTCGGCGAGTGGTAGCACCTCTTTGGAGATGAGAGATGGGAGATGGAAGTTGGAAACTCCAAGTCTATAGAGGCGAGGACTGACTGACGACTTAGTGGGAAGAGGAGGGTCATGGGCCAAGAAGGCTAAGGGGACCAATTATAATTGTCACCATCCAAAACAACGTCCCTTCTTTACTTGCAGGCAGCTTCCTTTTTAGGTGGGGAGGCTAAACCCATAAGGTAGCGCCCTCAAATTTCTAAAAAAATAAAGTTAACTTAGCGGTGCCTAAAGTTGGTGGACTGTGGAAGGGAGGAAGAAAGGCAGTTGGATTGGATTTAAATGCAGCATCAACTCAAAAACAAAGACAAAACTGTATCAAAGATGGGGAAGATATTACAACTACAACAAAAAGACGATGATGATGATCGTAAAATGTTTTACTCGTTTCACTTCACTAAGCTCAGTGGCTCAGGTCTCAAAAAAGAAGCAGCAGCTCAGCTCGGGCCTCCTTAAATTTTCTTAAACTTTCTGTACTGATCATCTCATCATCATGTTACAATTGAAATACATCTAAACTGAACTAACGAATATATATATATATATCCTCCTCCTATAGGCTGCCTATACGGTACCTAACCAAGAACAGCTTTGATCTTTGTCTTCTGCTCCTCTGTTAGTGACGTGGGGAATAGAACCTCAAATGTTACGTACAGATCTCCTTTCTTGTTGCTGAAATGCATAGGCATCCCTTCCCCTTTGAATTTTCTCACTTCCTTGGGCCGTGTAATTCCCTGCGCCATGCCATAATAATACGTCACGTCAACATATATAAACGAGAAAGAAACACAATGCCTCTTCCTTGACAATATTGAAGCTACAGCCTATAGGTAGGAACTAGGAAGTAAATGCTGACCTTTGAGCCCATGTCCACCAAATGATCATCAAGGTGCTTGATGGTCTTCTCAAAGCCCACAAGAGCTTGTACCTGTATACAATAAAGGTCCAAGAAATCATATCTACATGAAACCAACAACGTAATTTTACGTAGGACAAGGTCAACTGGAAAAACATATAAGCCCAATTATGCTAGCTGGAACCTTTTTGGTATCCAAAATTTGATGGCAGATGTACTCAATACTACTAAGAACAATACCTAACCCAGAAATTAATCCAAGTCATACCAGTGTGATAGTGATGGTTGTGTGTAAGTCATTGCCTTCCCTTCTGAATCGGTCATGAGGTGCTGTGTGGATACGGAACTGCAAAAGCAATGTAGTTAGTTATTTTCAGAACATGGCACATGGATATTTCAATTTACTAAACCAAGGCGGCAAGGTCAAAGAACTAACTTTTAAGTCTCCAGCTTCTCCATCAATTATGGGCTCACCATCTTCATAGAAAACCACCTCCTGTTTAAAAGCATAATTTTTCTCATTCTAGTCAGAAAAATTATACTAATCAGAGCTACCATACATAGCAAATGTTTTTCAATTCCACAAGTATTGACAGAACACAGTATCATTCAAGATATTTCAAGAAAGTTACTACTAAGAACAACAACATATATTTCAAAAGATTCAGACTGATACTCTAAAACCTGGTATTAAAAGGAATTGAAATTTAAAACACCAACATATAACAATACATATGAGAGAATACATGGAAACACAGGGACGAGATAATCAACTGACAAACAAATTCACAGAAAAATAAACTCTAAAGCTTGCAAAGGGAAATGAAGAACGAAAGCTTACTTGCCCATCTTGCATCCCTTTCTCAATATCAACAGTGATGAAATATCCCTCCCTTTCATATTTGACATTGGCACATTGTTCACAGACCTGTAAGAGCAATAAAAGTATGTAAGAAATGTAGTAGCATAACCAGTCAAAGTAATTGTTAATGCGACAGAAAAAAGAAATTCGTCTATGCAGGCTAGATGGACATGCTTGTGAACGCAGCCTACAAACAATAATGAAGGACTGCAAACTGCTCTTTCCAGAAGCAACAGGTGTGTGGCCAATAATGGAACAACATTTTCTTATGCAGCCTAAAGATATTATCATCATCCTTCCAAAAGTTGTTTTTCCCTAATAAGAAAGAAATGAATTTGGAAGAATTTGTTGGAAGAAATGTTTATTGAAGAACATACCTGTTCTGTCATCTGTTGGAACATCCCTGGACCGATTTGCCGGTGATGGACCTCATTTCTACAATTACAACGTCTCTTGCCTGGTGCTGGCTTTAAAATGTTCTTCTCCTCCAAACCTGATAAAGGCCATGTACAAAGTCACACATAAATGAAAAGATCAACCAGCTTACAGGCTTGGAAACATGGTTTCTCTTGCATGTAGTAAACATAGCAGAAAGATGTCAAAACAAAAACAAAGAAAAGCAGATCGTATCACAGTGAGAGAGAGAGAGAGAGAGAGAGAGTGTGTGTGTGTGTGTGTGTGTACAGAAACACAAAAATAAACTTATAATGTCATGCTATTGGCGATCACTAAAACTTCAATGATTTCAGTATAACCTTTTCAGGCAAGGTTGATATGCCTATTGCCCATAATTTGGATGACTCAAATGTGGTAAGTGAAAGTGTAGTATATGATGACATTTTAAAATTGCATAGGTGAACAACTTCACATCTTTCACATTGCATGAGGAATATATAATATCAGATTCTGGAAGCCATGCATATTCATAATTGAGACATGAATCTTACATTCAATGAGCCTCCCAGGTAGAGGTCTTCCAACGTTGCGTCCAATTCTACAACTACATCATCACCCTTGACGATTTTCTCTTCGTCTTCCATTGTGCGCCCACCAAAAAAACTAAGAGAAAGATTCAAGTTGTTAATTAGTAAAACAAAAACAACTGAGATGTCCTCAAAATTACAAAGTGAGCTGAGCTACTATACAAATATGCAATTAGAGAGGCCTTACTTTTAAGTCTGTAATTAAACTCGCTCATAGTTCTTAGTCCATATTAATATAGAAAAGAGACACTAATTCTGAAAATTCTAGATTTACAGTTTTGAACTTGATACTGCTGATATGAGGAATTATATGGAATGTATTGTAATGCAAATATCTGATTAAAGCAGAAGACGAGGGGAATGAAGAAGGAAAGGAAACATACTCAGCAAAGATGTCATTGATGTTCATTCCCATTCCACCACCGCCACCTCTGCCTCCACTAGCGGCATGCTGTTTCAGACCCTCTTCTCCATACCTATCGTATATGCTCCTCTTCTCGCTGTCCGAAAGCACCTCGTATGCTAATTATTTTCAAAAGAAGAAAAGAAGAGGAAATCAATAACAAGTGAAAAATGGAAGAGAAATTAGGAGGAGGAGGAATAGAAGTAAGTAAGGAAGCACCATTGTTGATGTCAGCGAATTTTTTATTAGCCTCTTCATTGCCTTGGTTCTTATCAGGATGGTACTTGAGGGCGAGCTTTCGGTAAGCCCTCTTGATCTGCTCGTCGGAGGCTCCCTTGGGAACTTGGAGTATCTCATAATAGCTCTTGCCTGCAATGGCAGCGAACGCATAGCAGAGAACGCACAACACCAGCAACAGGAAAATAAGCTTGGTTCTCTGATGCGCCATTGCAAGATCTGAATTTGGCGCTCAAATCAACTGGATCTCCAATTAATTAATTTATGAATGAATTTAAGGCAACTGCTAATTCTAGGAAACAAATAAAACTCTAGGTCAGTCGTCTGTCGTCGTCAGTCAGTCGGCCTCCTCTCGTCCTGAGACCTGAGTAGGCATGGATGGATCAAGGTTGAGTTGGTTTGTTGGTTTACTTAATTGATATAATCTAATCCAACACAGACAACAGAAAGGAAGGAGGACACACACTCCCACTCGCTCGCTCGCTCACTTCGTCAATTCAATTGTGTTGCGTTGCGTTGTGCTGCTGTGTAAGTCAAGTCATTGCTTCCATTTGCATTTTGCGATGTGTTTTCCTCCAAATTGGCCAATCACCGTTAGCGAATTGTTGTTCTAGTCAATCAGCGTCCGCCACGTGCGCTACGCTTTCCAGGATGCGGTTTCCTGGAACCGGACTGGTGGCCGCGACGAGGAGAGGGGCAGTTATATAATTTACATAAAATAATCCATGGGACTTGGATGTGGGTTGGGTTGGGAAGATCTGATGGGATGGGACAAGCCCAAACGACGTCGGACTGAGTGGACCACTTCAGTTTACTTTGTTTCTGATTCCCCCCAACTTAAACTTGAGGTCATGTGTAAGAGCACCTCCACCGCACCTAGTAAAACCGGGCAGGAGAGGGCTCAAGGGCCGAAAACGAGCTCCAGCGTGCAAAGTCCAGCCCGAGCCTGGGCAGGCCCAAAGACAAGAACAGCCCGAGATGTTGACTGAGGGTTACTGACGTCAATAACGTAAATTTTTTATATAAAAAAATCGAAAAGAATTCAGAAACATTTTTTTTATACATACCTAGCAATTTTATTATTATTAATCTCATACATATAAATAAAAATAATCTCATGTGAAAATCTCATACAAAAAATCTTATCCGAAATTTAATATAATAATTTTATAATAAATAGTGACATATGGCAACCGAAAATCTTATCCAAATTAATTGTTTAAGTATATAAAATAGGAAAAAACATTATAGTGAATAGTAATTGCCCTTGCCCATAGAGGTGGAAACAAAATTGCAAATGCTGCCACTATTCACATGAATAGTGACAACCCTTGTCTTGCCCTTACTCATAAGGGTGGAGATGCTCTAAGAGTAAAGTAGCGCCTACAACTACAAGCCCAATTGCGTAATTTAGCTTTTATGAACAAATAGAAGCCCAAATGAAATTGGGCTGGGTGGGCCTACCAATTACTTAAGACTAGGGGTGGGCATCTCATCCAAATTATCCGCGTACCGACGGTTTGGTTTGGTTTGGTTAAATAATTATTTTTTAATTTTAATTATTCCGATCCGTATCGAAAAGTTTGGTTTGGTTAACGGTTAACAATATTCCTAACCGACGGAAACCCGTACCGATCCGATATTCATAATTATTTAATTATTTAAATACTTTGTATATTTTATTCGAGCTTTTCATGTTTACTCTGTATTTTTCTACTGCACTGATTTCAACTGGCCTCTATTCGGCATTGTAATGCTCTCCAGCGAGCTACAAGGTTGTAAGCAATAAGCCTCGTGCACTATGGGGCTCAATGTTTTAATTCTAGTTTTCTTATCTCCCACTTTCTCAGCAACCAATGGGGGAGAGGGTTTCTAGAATTAAGCTAGGTTAAATTGGGTTCTGTTTGTTTCTAGGCACAACAATTTCTGGGTTCCACTATATTTGCACATATTGTTTTTACTTGGATAATTATGTTGGCTTTAGGTGGTAGCCTTAAGACGCTTATTTACTGAAGATACAGTGAGAGCATATGTTTTACTGTTTGAGTTTACTAGCAAACTATATGGTAAATTTGTTTTGTTTTTTAAATTAAATTTTTAAATGAAAGAGTGTGAGGGTCTTTTCTTCCGGTGGTGGATGGGCTTCCGGCGGTTTGACGAATGGGCTGCAACGGATGAAAATTTCCCCTACGTGTCCGAGTTCGAAGATCAAGCCCCAAGGATGCCTCGAAAGAGCAATGAAACCTTAGGAAACTCTTTGGTTACCTTCACCAATGAAAATAACAATGAATTACAGATAAATCTTCTAGCTTGGCATGAGAGGCTTGTGGCATGGGAGCAAAAATTGTCATGAGTTTAGTGCTTAAGGAGAAAGTCATGAATTCCTATAAAAGACAGAGGTCCTAGGGAAAGAGAAAAAGATTATGAGAAGGCTTGATAAAGAGGGAGAAGGATGGAGAAGAACAATGGGTGGCCTTAGTGATTTCCAGTGACTTGTGAAACTCTGTCGAGCTATAGCCATTGCCGAAAAGGGAAATAAGGGAGGTTGAGAAGTGAGGCACGAAAAATTACCGAGTTTGCAAATGAGAGAAGAAGCTTGCTCTCTAAAGGGTGTGTTGTTTTCTCGATGGGTTGAAGAGGTCTTATTTATAGCGGTGGGAGTGCTCTTCTCCAAGAAACCCTAGTGGTTTCTCCCTAATCTTAGCTAAGCTTTCCTCTGCCTTTCTTCTCCTCCTTCTTGACTTAACCCATGGTGGCAAAGTCAGCCCGTGATCCCACAAAATCAGGGATTTTTGGGCACTCGATGCTTCTCCACTGTTTGCATCGGAGGAGCTTCCATTCTCACCCATCTTCTTTCTCCTCTTTCTTCCTCTTTCCATGGCCAAATCGATGAAGGAAAGGAAATGGGTTCACCTTGGTTTAAGGGATGGCATCCTTCTTTGCGTGCCAAAATCCTCTGGTCCCTTGAATGCTTTTGCTTGGAACTTGTTCTCTCCATGTGGAGCTTCAGCAGCCCTTCTCACGTGACTCCCTCTTCAACCAAGTGCGAGGGCTTGGATTTCCCCTATTCAAATGGTATAGGCCTTTTAACATAGAAGGTAAAATTATCCAATAAGTGGGCTAAGTTCACCAATTATTTGGGCTTTGTGGGCTACCTAAAGTAATGGGTTATTTTACTAAGGTGATGGGCTATTTTCTCCTTTGCACTTACCCACATATCCTGGACCTAAAAATGGGCTTGAGTCTCGAGGCTCCCAAGCAACCCGAGCTCTTCATTTCTTGGCCCATCAATGGGCCCCATGACAATTTATTTCCATCCATACCACAACCCACTCAAGCAAGCCCCGGGTTTTGGAGTGGCTTGGGCCCACTTAAGCTTGCAGCGTGGCTTGGTGTCAAAATAACGATTTCTGCTTGGCGTTGCGTAGTTTTGGCATGTTTGTGTTTGAACTCAGCCATAACATAACGGGCTGTGGCGCTTGACAGAAAAGTGAATAAGCATGGGTTCACAAAGTCAGCATGTGTTTTAAGAGCTTGTCACAATCTTTCCGCAGACCGTGTGCTTACGTGGCATGGCACGCAGCCTATATCAAGCGTATACGACAAATTCTTGCACGTCTGAGCCTCTCTCTCCGGTTTAAGTGCCATATTGGGCCAAAAATGCATTTGGGTCTACCCTTGATTTTTTGGGCCTCAACAAAGAGAAAGTGGTTGTCAGTCCATCTTGAGTACATATTGAATGGTATAGTGAATAATAACCTTCCTTTATCTCAAATAACATGCCCATATACTTGATATTTATTCTTAACTTTGTTTTTCTTTGGTTGCGATACCACGAATCAGATTTGGATTGAAGATTACTAGGCCTCTTTGTTGCAATTTTTGGTTCTTTTGAACTGTTTAAACTAATGTCTTATTCTTTTGTAACATTATTTGCTATTTTATTATGTAGTTTTAATGTTCATTTGTAACTTTAAAACTAAGTTATTTGATTTTGTATTTTACAAGGATAATTTGGTGTATTTTGTTCAAGAACTTATGTCATGTGAAATTATTATAAATTGTATTTTTATTAGTATGTTTTTATTACGATATTACCGACCTACCGACCCGTTCCGAACCAAATGTTAAGTTACCCGATCCGAAGTCTACCGAAGTCTCTGGTTTGGTTAACGGAAGAGAAAATGGTCTATCAAGTCTTCGGTTTGGTTAACGGAAGAGCCCTCTACCGTTCCGAACCAATCCGCGCCCAAGCCTACTTAAGACCAACCAAAAGTGGGTATACGTATGAATGATTCTAGTAAAGAAAGTTCTGACCCCAAAAAAAAAAGATTGCACTAAAGAAAGAGTGCCAAAGTCTTTAATCACTTTCATTAATTATAAGGGATTCTTGGAGAAGCACATCCCTTGTGTTTGCCCATAAAATCACTTAAAGTGAGTATATGGAGAAGTTATTCTTCACATAAGTGATTTTTACTCTATCCAGAATCACTCGTAAACGTGCCCGTAGAAATCACATTCACGCGCTTTTTAAAGCAATAACGAATGAAGTCAAGTCAGTCTAATTTTGCTTCTTACTCTTGTATTGTAGGAAAGGAAAGAGAGTGCTGGTGTATTTTTAAAATTATTTGATTATCTACACAAGGCTACAACTACAACGATGCATTTTTCCTCACTTTTAACAGCAAAGTTTGCTTCAAACTCTGAAAGTTCCATTCAGCTTCCATAAATACCAAGACAACCGTCCACCTCAATGAAAACTCACTCAAAACACAACCAAAATAAAATTACTCAAGATAGGCATTAGTCCAGCACATAGATCCGAGAGGCAATATCTTGGACCAACCAATCAAATCCCTCAAGCAGTCCATCTCACGTGTATGCACTGCAGCCAACAATTTCCCAATGCCGAGTTTTATCCATCGCCTCCAAGTTCAAAACCTAGACAGAATTTTAATAGGCACATAACTGTTTCAGAAACTCAGAATTTTAAAGGCAATGCTCATCATCATCTGTATATAAATTGTTTCAACCATGTACCAAAAATCCTTGAAAGATTTCACATAATAACATTGTTGCATATAAACTCCACGGACATGATGAGTGAAACCCATGCCGTTGTTGCATTTCGTTATGTCATCCAGACAATAAGACAAGTGAATAAACAATCTAAAGCAACATAACAAGACAACGAATAAAGCTCTCTGGCAGATGGGTAATCAAAGCATCCATTCAATATAAGGAATACATTCACCCATTAATATACGCACGCTGACCTAGAGCCTTACCTTAGCAATTTCTTCTGGAGTAAGGGCACCTTTTATGTCCTGTTTATTTGCTAGTATCAATAAGGATGATCCAGATAGCCTCTGTCATATAATCAAAACAAGTCAGCTTCTTTAGAAATAATGGTCATAACTCACAAGCGCAAGGAAAACTCCTCAAAGCATTTCCCAGGTCTTATCATGTGGATATTTACGAGTTATTTACGACCAGCAACGTTATAAGTTATTTACGAGGATGTGATTACTTATCCAAAATTCCAAGTGATGCACGTCAAATGCATAATTAATCAGTTCACAGCCACCAAAAGTTAAAACAGTTATACTCTCATCTCATATACAAGACTCCAGAAAATGCAGCATGAGTTGATACCCGCAGAACATGCTCACATGCTACATGGATATCCTAATAGTTCTAAGTGCAGATGAGCACATAAATCGTACATTAAAGGAGGTATATGAATAACGAGAAATCCAAACGGGTTATTTTACACTAGTTACAAAAACCAAAGGAGCGAGTGTATAATGAACTAATAAGTGAATATACCTCTTCCTTCAAAAGATTATCAAGTTCCATTTTGCAGTCATCTAACCTTCTAAGATCTGAACTGTCAACTACCCATACCAGACCATCAGTTTGCTCAAAATAGTTTCTCCAGTAAGATCTTATTGTTTTCTGTCCCCCTACATCCCATATATTAAGGGTATACCTGCCAAGATCAAATTACAAGCATTTCAATTTTCCATATCATAATAAACAAAGTATGAAACTTCAAAACCGCATTGATGCAGAGTTTTTTATGGTCTAAAAACGAATCAATGTACTACGTGAGGTTAAAACAGTTGTCAATAATCTTGGAAAGCTAACGAATTTGTAAAAACAAATTGTAACTTGGATTGGATATCTGCAAAAACAACCCCCAAATTGAGAAAATAAACACCCTATCTCCTTAATAAGAGCCCCAAGCATTCCAACTATCTCTATATGATTAACCGACAAACTATTTTCACAACAACACTTTGGTACAAATACAAATCTAAAAAAATATCATGATTTGGGGTTAAGCGTCGTTCACTTACTTTTGGTAAGTGATGGTCTTGATGTTGAAGCCGAGTGTGGGACTGACAACGCTGGTGTCCTCTCCATTAATCCTGAGCACAATGGTAGTCTTGCCGGAATTGTCAAGCCCACTTCACAAACAAACAAACGATTACTTAATTCTCATATCATATGAGAGAACAAAGGGAAAGAGAGGGAGATATGAAGTTTCACGTACACCATGAGTATACGAATTTCTTTTTCCTTCCTTTTAATTTTTCGAATGATGCTGAGAAGCCCCATTTGCTGCCTCCCACAAAAAGAATCAGATTGAGCTTCTCCCCAATAGAGCTTCAGATGATTCGATGAAAATCAGGATTGAGGATTGTAATTTGTAAATCAGGTCTCTTAATTTTAAAGAAAAGGGTTAACGGTTATTTGTCCCGAACTTGTACATATGAATTTTTTTCTTTTGCCTAATTTCACTTGTCATTTAAATCCTCAACATTTCATCTAATTTTCTGTCTTTATTTTGTTGGGTCTGAAAATACTTCAATAAAAGGCGCAAAGACCACCAGCAAAAACAATAAAACAGAAAAACAAATAAGATGCAAGCAAACTAGGATAAAAAAGATAGCCTAGAATAAAGCATACACTCAAAGTAACCTAAGCAAATTACTGAGTAAAGACCTCCATGGGAGGACAGGGAAGGCCGTCGAAAACCAAAACACCCACAAGAGACGGTGGTAGCCTTACAGCCCAACATTCCAGCTGAACCGCTCTAACTCCAATCGGAGCTACCTTATGAGCAGCGCGATTCAAATGCCTAGGCAGCCAATTCCATCTAATCTTGCTAAAGAAGCTTGATAATTTGTCATACTCATCCAGTAACGGTTTGATTGTCCAAAGCCCATTGTTTGAAGCCTCCCTTGTAGCTTCCACAAGCACCTTGGAGTCTGTCTCTGGGATAATTTTCCTATACCCTCGACTGATTGCATACTTGATAGCACAAAAACCTGTAGCTGCCTCAGCATTTCATCCAATTTGCTGTCGTTTAAATTCTCTACATTTCATCCAATTTGCCGATAAAATGACAAATTCGTCATTTCCATGTTAAAATAAAAAATAAAAAATAAATATTTGAAATAATAATGAGATTTTGTTAGTGTATTGTGGTTGTTTTGGGGTTTGTAGAGAATGCGGTACCAACCTTCGATCCCATGACCAATAGAAGTTAGTAAAAACACACTTCACAACAACGGCAGGTAGAAGGTAGTGTGACTACACTGACTCTTCCTCTTCGTCTTTTGATGAAGACCACCAATCTGATTCATACGATGATGAACTAGAGGATGAAGAACTTTCACCTGATCACACTAGTCGGCTACCTTGGTGGATCCGACACCAAATACAGATGCGAATCTGAGCTGATTCGAGGCCAATTACGCCAAAAAGACCAAGAGCAAAACCAAAACCAATACCAATGTTGAGGTAAAATCTAAAAAGAAATCGCCTTCGTCTACTGCCGTTGCAAATGAGAAATGGCCCCGAGAGAAGCTAGAGAAAAGGGCGGTGATGCCTCCAACAAGAAGAGGAAGAAGGCAGAAAATGAAACAAATCTCCACACTGGTGATGATGCTATGAAGAAGGACAAGGAGATGATGATGAAGAAGAAGAAGAAGATGTGGGAGGGGCTGTTGAGAGAGAGAGGGGAGGCTGCGATGGGTAAAGGGGTGGTCGTGGGTCTGGGGGTGCGTTGCGAAATGGGTGGCAGCCACAGTGTACTTCTATGACTTAGTATTAACAGATTTTCAGTAACAAAGCATACTCTATATTTTGCTATATATAGCCGTGCGCTTGAAGTTATGATATGTAGAATGTGATTTTTACTATGAAGATAGTTCTATGACATAGCATTAGCAGTGCACTTCTATGATATAACATTAACAATGTACTTTTTTTCTTCTTCTAGAGGTATCTTGTTATTACTAGTATTCTTCTTCTCAAAGTTTTCCATCTTTTAGTGTACCTCAAGTTTTTATTTTTTATGGTTTTAAGGTTTTGGGTTTCTTTGTTAACCCCTTTTCATTTGGATAGTTTGAAAATTTGCAGTTTTGGCTTTGGTTGAACTATGATCAAAATGGTCAGGTTGTGAATTTCTCTGGTTTCGAATTTTGCAGATGTTTTGTCTTTTGTTGTAAACAATTTTGAATCCTCAAGTCCAGTACATGTCTTCTGTTATGTTGCTTTGACACCATTTCTTATGACATGTTGGTTGGACATAACTTGTAGTATTGGTTCTTGTAGTTGCTGTCATATAAAGAGTTTTTTTATAAGAATGTTTTTTTATTTGTAGGTTTGAGACTTGAAGTTTGTTGATCAATAACATATTTGTCAAGGTAGATACCCCTGCATAGATTCTCCATGAATAAAATTAGCAAGAATGTGTTCGTTTTAAAACTTTAGATGCTAATGCTGGATAATTGAGAGGAGTAATGTGGTAATTGTTGTACCAATATTTCATAATTTTCAGCAATTTAGAACTTATCCTTTGCAAAGCTTGGCCACTGCGAATTTTGGCAGTGCCAATAGATGCCACAGCGAGCGGAACCCCAACTATACAATACCATAACATTCCTAACCAACCAATCACCACTATTGTTGTTGCCACTCCTGTACCAACATTCGAAAGGCGGCAACGCCATTGCTTTAGGACCTCCATCCCCAGAGAATTCCCTTTAGCTGCCAACCCCTCCATTGTCCTTCATGTCCTTACTGCATGCAATTTGGATCCTCAAGACCTTGCAAAGCTAGAGGCAAGTGACATGTTGCTCTAAAGTTTGGTAATGTATCGGTGTTTTAAATCTTAGAATTGATAATGATGCTGGTTTGATTTTGGATGTGTGTGTTCCAGGCAACATGCTCATTTTTCAGGCATCCTGCAAACTTTGCTCCTGACTTTGAATTGTCCATATCAGAGCTTGCTGCTCTGGGCATGTGCCAAAATAAAGGTATATTTAAGCCAATGACAGCGGAGCAATGTCAAGAATTGAAGCAAAGATGTGGGGGGTTAATGGAAACTGGTCCTGAAGTTCTTGTTGGCTGGAAAGGCATGTTTCAGAAGGGAGAAATCACAGGCAATAACAGGGCAGGGTCACAGCATTGCTGTAACTTCAAAATGAGCTATTTATATTTGGCTATAACAACTCAGGACAGCTTGGACATGGCACCACTGAAGAGCAATGACGGCCTCGGCAAATCAAGTTGCCAATTCTTGATCACTCCTTAGACCTGATTCTGTAAAATGCAAGAAAAAGGAAAGAGAACTACTTGACTTAAAAGAAAAGTTAATGGAACTCCGTTATGTTGCAGATCTCTGCAAGGCATTCGAATTGCTCAAGCAGCTGCTGGGGCTGGCAGGAAAATGCTGATCAGTGATGCTGGGAAAGTTTATGCCTTTGGAAAGGACTCTTTTGGCGAAAAGATGGTTCTTTTGGCGCGAAAAGATGGTATTAACGATGTCTTACATGGCGTGATATTAACAATGATTTCTTACATGGCGTCTATTAACACTGTCTTTTATGACGTGGTATTAACAATGATATCTTGAACTGCTGGGCTTGTTTTGGGTTTTTGTTTTTGAGTTTTTGTGTTGAGCTTGTTTTAAGTTAATCAATGGCATATATGTAATTTATAGTAACTTCAACACTCATTTCATATGTAATAAATGGTTTTTGAGTAACCACCCACAAGGTTATGGTGGGCTATAGCCTAGGTTGGTTTTTGAAGGAAAAACCCCATATATATGGCCCACTTGTAACTACAAAACGTGACGGAAATAAGCCTATCAAGGCAACCAATCTCTACCCCACAGACGCACCTACGCAAACAAACTCTAACACGTGTTGGTTCATGATTTAATGGGAAAACATTTTGTGATTTGTGCCAACGATTTCGGCACAAAAGAAACCAAATTATAATTTAAAAAACTCTAACATCTAGAAAGCTTATATATATATAAACTCTAACTCTTCCTGTTTTCTTTCAACTCTTTTTTAATGTTTCTCCTTTTCTCTCTTAATTTTTCTTAATCTCCTCTTCCCTCTCTTCGATTTTTCTTCTTCTCTTTTTTCTCTTTCTATGTACACTAGCAGCTGAGAAGGTCTTTGGCCATGGATGTAGAGAAAGATTCATAAATACTATCAACATGTCCGGTCTTTGGGCATGGATATATCCATTACATAATGTAATTTACATAATAGGTTTGATTATTTATCTATTCAGATAAACTTTGTTGGAAAACCATCAATATGTAAGTCTTTGAGTTGTCAAGAATTCACAGGTGTTGACAAAAAATCATGGGAAATACGTTTTTTTGGGGTCGATTTCATCTTGGTTTGGATCATGGGTATTGAGGTTTTACGATCAAGACAAGATGGGTGACGGCGAGGCATATCTGCCATGACAAAAAAAAATTAGCCCACCCCTACAAAAATTCATGATTCTGCCATTGCTTGTTCAAATATTAATCACATTGGTAACTCTAAATCTTAATGAAATGATGACTGGAAATTAAGCTGCTTGATAATGTATATACCAAATCTCAAGTCCTCCAACAAATTGGAGGAAATTAATGTACAATCCAAGTTTAAATATTGTAGGCTTCTTTTTGCTTTTAGTAATAACATTTACATTGTAGTGTTTCGGGAAAAAGAGAGACTAAATTAATTAAAATAAGCTCTACAAATTGAATAGTAGTTTTATTTATTTTGCTATGAATATATAAGAAGAGGTATTAATGAAGTTTTTGATTGTTGAGAGGAAGAGGAGTTGTTATACTGTACTTAATTTATCATCAATAATCAATATTGTGCCTACTTTTGTTGTTGTTACATTTGGAGGAAAGAAACCCTTGAGGTTTCGAACCTGGATGTAAAGCTGGAGGGAAGGGCGAGGCATATTGTGCCTGCCTTTGTTGGTATGGCAGTAGTTCTGCTGCAGAGTGGACGACTGAGAGTAATTGAATTGAAGACAGACATAGGAAGGAAGGGGGTAGATGAGATAATAAAAGCTTTTGGGCGGGAATTAACAAATGTTGTAATTGTATGAAGAAAATATTTTTTATCATCATTTTAATCCAATGTGTATTCTCAAAATCATTCTCAATAATTGAGATTTGTTCATACGCATAATAATAGTTAATTTTTATTTTGTATTTATGAAATTATAATTATATCTATAAACACTTATTAACTGTTGAAAATGATAGTAAATGCACACTTTTGATAAAAATGATGAGAAAAAATACTTTCTATAACTATATGTATAGAGGACAGGACAAATTTGATGATGATATGTATTTAGAACAGTAAAAAGAAAAGGTGTGAAGAGAGCCTCGAGGGAGGCGCATCGCATCAACGTGGGAGAATGCAAGCCCCGTCACGAGGCTGTCGACAGAACAGCAGCCACGAATGCAAAATGGAGAAGTAGCCGTCGTGGCACAATCCGGCACCACATCCCTATCACCCTCAATATTCAATGAAAAGCGCCCCCTACGGACCCACCGGCCCTCATACGCACATACTCACTTGTGTTTTTAAAACCTTGGAGTAAGGACACTCTCTGTACTTCTTGCACTGCTTGCTCTCTCGCTGCCTCGCCTCTCTCTCTCTCTCTCTCTCTCTCTCTCTCTCTCTCTCTCTCTCTCCAAGAGTAAGGATCATACTTTCATTTGGTCAACTCAGCCCAACTCAACTCATTTTCCACAGCAGCAAACCAGCCAGCCAGCCAGCTACTTGTCTCATGAGAGAGATAGAGAAAATGGGGAGGGCTCCATGCTGTGACAAGATTGGGCTGAAGAAGGGGAGGTGGACAGCAGAGGAGGATCAAACCTTAATCAACTATATCCAGGCCAATGGGGAAGGATCCTGGAGGTCATTACCCAAGACTGCAGGTACATATATATATATATATATATCTATCTTTCAAAAATATTTACACACTAGAACTTATGGATGTGCGATGTGGGGGTGCTACTAAATCATTGGCTAAGCTTAATTGTTTTTGTCATATGTATATGTATGTATATATTACGATGACGAGTTACTAACTGTGAATGTGATTGAAGGGTTACTGCGGTGTGGTAAAAGTTGCAGACTAAGATGGATTAATTATTTGAGAGCTGACTTGAAGAGGGGAAATATATCTGTCCAAGAGGAAGATATCATCATCAAATTGCATGCTTCTCTGGGAAATAGGTGAGTACTAGTCTACTCGCGTCCTGCTCCACCTCCTTAGTCCTTACTTATTAGTACTAACTTCTTTTTCTTATGGTAAATTTATAATTTTCTCACTCATTAATTACCCCAAATAAATCAGAACCGCAAACACCAGAACCAAAACCAGCTCTGCTGCTTGCTAGTTAAATTATTAAATTAAATCAAATCAAATTGAAGTAAAAAGGACAATTATATATGCAGGCTATGCTGACATTTCAACTTTTTGAAATGTCAACTTTCTTTCGTTTCATTGCAGCTGAGCAGCTGAGTTGCTTTCCCTTTGCTCTTTTGTTTTCTATCTGTCCCTGTCAATTAAGTAAATTTGCTTGTTTTATTAGTTGGGAAGGAACTAGGTCACCCTTCCCTTATTAAAGTTAAAAAAACAAGGAACTAGATCACCGTCAGTGGGTGACCAAAGATACTGATTTGATTGCTATTGCTTTGACTTTCACGGAGGGAGACACTCGCTAGTCGGTATATAGAATACAACTCACGTGTAATCTATTTCACCAGGAAAAAAAAAATACGTATTTTCGTCGGACCTTTAAAAAAAAAATTACTTCTTATCAGATTTAATACAGAAATTCATTATTCCTAGTTTCTGATGACTCATCAATACTATTTACCAAGCACATCAATGCCCAAGTATTACGTGTTCTTGTCTTTTCGCTACAACTAAGACTTAAATATCAGCAGTTTAGACAAGTATAGAAATTAAGTGTTGTCTTGTCTTCAATTATTTATGACTCAAAGTTTAGAAATTAAGTATAATCAGTAGTGCAGGAAAAAAAATTCGGAGATAGTACTGCTTTATTATTCCCGACTAATAACATAATTACAAGTGGAAAAGTTATCATGCGTGTCATTGTGTTATTGTCCGTGATAGCAAAAACTGCCTCTCTCATAGTGTAGTGGTGGCGCGGTAGAATCATAGATGTTTAATTAATGGATTAAAGTGATAAATATGATTATGCATGCAGGTGGTCTTTGATAGCAAGTCAATTACCAGGAAGAACGGATAATGAAATCAAGAACTACTGGAACTCTCATTTGAGTAGGAAAATTGACACCTTCAGAAGGCCTACTACTACTACTACTACTAGTAGTGATGAAATGAGTAGCCTACCAGCAGCTACTATGAACATTAACATGAACAGCAATAGTAATAATATTCCTTCCAAACGAAGAGGCGGTAGAACCAGTCGCTGGGCCATGAAGAAGAGCAAAATATACAACACTACTACCTCTACTAATTATACCCAACGTCACAAGGGACAGAATATTGCTCCGAAGGACATTACTAATATTGCTGCGGCTGCTGCTGCTGAGGACCCAATTGCCCTGGAGAAGAAGACTTCCTTGCCTGGGCCTAATGATAATATTGATACTATGCACCACGATTACATGGTATTAATGACTGACCCAGCTGCTGATGATGATCATCATCATCATCCTCATCGCATGGACGACTGCAGGGTCGACAACCTTGTTAATCATGATCATGATCATCAGCAGCAGGAGGAAGAAGGAGGACTAGCAATGCCAGCGGTCATCATGAGCTTAACTAGTACTACTAGTATTACTACTACTGAGGATGAGGAGGAGGAGGTGGAGGAAAAGGAGACTCGTGATCATGATGGGCTGTGCCCTGGCAATATTGATCATCGTCAGAAGGAACGTCACGAAATGCTTTTAGGACCACATCCACATGACGACAAGAACGAGGACGATGACTTGGATGAATCTGGCGGCATTGAATTTGATGGCGGGTTGTTGGGTACATTTAATGAATTGATGGACAATGTTGAGTTACTGCAGGATCCAAAATCAAATGGGGTTTTGACTTTAATTGGTCATCAACTTGATCATTCCATGGGCGTTAATGTAGATCAGGTAGAGACTACTACTACTAGTTGTGGTAATTTGAGCTCATCATCAAACGGGCAAGTAAGCTGCTCTTCAATAATGTCAATGACTGCTACTTCAAGTAGTTCAGCTTCAACTTCAGCTTCCGCAGCTGCTGGTAATTATTATTTTGATATGGAGGATGGTCAAGCTGCTGCTGCTGCAAATGGAAATGATCATGATCATAGCAATCATATATTATGGGATTGGGAGAGCGTTGTCAAAGCAGGGCGTGAGTTATGGGATCATGATGATGATAAAGAAAATATGCTTTCTTGGTTGTGGGAGGAGGGTACTTCTTCTTCTTCGACTACTAGTAATACTGCTGCTGCTGCCGCCATTGATCATCATCTTAACTGGGAAGGAGACATTACCACTGGTGCTAGTCATAATCAATTGATGAGAGAGGCCGTGGTGGACCCTGACAAACAAAATGCGATGGTGGCTTGGCTTCTGTCTTGAAATTCATTTACTTGTTATATATTGTTCATTTCATTTCGTGATAGACGTACGTTGAAAGTTAATACACTCCTAGTTAGTTAGTTTAGTTTCTACTCGTTATTAATTACTTGTTTTCTTTTGAATTAATGTTTGCAGTATAAATGCCAAGTGAACTCTTTCAGTTTTGTACAATTAGCATCTAGATTATTATTGTCTTTGCAATTAATCATCCAAACTTTACTTTGGTGTTACAATTTGGCTGCTCGCCACTTGTACAGTTGGGTTGTTTGTTTGTAAAATTGATAAACTTTCCAGCACCCGCACAATGCATGTTTTTCTTAGTTAGTATTTGAGGTTTGCAGGTTGAGGTTATGGAAACAGAACTAGTTGTCCATCCTTACTTTTACATTGAATATAGATTAATTTAGAAAACATGCTGAACGTATCCAAATATTGCCTGCCACTTGACAGGAGCAAGCAAGTAATGCCTGCCTGCCGCCTGCTGAAAATTTACTCCCTCCAATGCGAGTGAAACCTTAATAACTGCAGTCGGCGGGACCATGGTGCTTGGTCCATTCCATGCATTCACTATTCTGATTCAATATCAATAGTGGTGAGAATACATGCGATGCGAGTGTGTGAGGTAGACCAACAGCCAACAGACACATTCAAAAAGAAAAACTATATTACATAAATTAATTTAATTGCCCTTTTGAAGGACTTTGACAGTTGGATAGTTGGTCAAGTTGAGAAAAAAACTTGTATAAAGCGGGAATATCACTATTTTCGCTATATCCAAATAATAACGTTATGACGCAGCGTGATAATACTTTCACGCGTGACATATCATTATTAGTCGGGATAAAGAAAAGAGTGTTATTCCAATCGCAACTAAGTTTTTCTCTAGGTTGAGGGCCCAAACCAAAACAAGGAGAAAGACGAGAGTAAAGAAAAGAAGAGAAGAGAAGAAGGAAATAAACACACGGCGGTTTACATGGTTTCTTTCTTTAGTCTACTGTACAGCCATCTTCCATTCATTACAATTTACATCAGTTGGAGGGCTCCATGCCCAAGTGTTGCACTTGTACAATACAATACCTACCTAATTTGCTCATCTCCATGTCTTTTTCTGGTAAATAACCTTTACAAGTTACAACAGTCCATTTCCTTCTTTTTGAGTTGAGACTTCTACTTTCATTTCGTTAGTTTAGTTGATACAACAATTGATCTATTATAATCATATGATATGAGAGTTATCAACAACTAATACAATACCAGGTCAGGATCCACTTTCTACAGCTCTAATAGTAATCATATTGTTTTGGAATTGCTTTTTTTTTTTAAAAAAATGCTAAAATCCTTTCTAACAACTAAAAACACTTATAAAATTATTTAATAAAATTCTAATGTGCAAGTTCTAATAAAAGTGTTTCGTTCAAATTTAAACCAGCCTTTATTAGTAAACTAGTGGTTATTGTTATTGACCAAGAAAATTAGGGCCTGTTCGGTAACGTTTTCGGAGAATGTTTTCTGAGAAAACGTTTTCCACGAGAATGAAAACAACTTTTTTCTGTTTTCTACACGAAAATGAAAACATGCTACCGAATGTGTTTTTGACTCATTTTTGTAATGTTTTATGAGAAAACGTTTTCCACGAGAATGAAAATAACTTTTTTCTGTTTTCTACAAGTATACATGAAGTTGTTTTCATTTTACGAAAACGTTGTCCACGAGAATGAAAACATGCTACCTAACGTGTTTTTGACTCATTTTTGTTTTCTGAAAATGAAAACAACCTCCGAAAACGTTACCGAACGCACTCTTAGAAAATCCGCGGGTTGAAACTTGAAGTTGAAGGATCATGGACTTTAGGGCCTCAAATGGCAAAAGCCCAGTTTTAAGGAATTTGTGGAGATTGGTAAAGTCGACGTCGTGTTAGCAGAGCAGACTAACCTGTAACTCTAAGCCGCGCTCGCGCTGCTGATAACCCGTTTAGCCTTGAGCGCTGCTGCAGTCGGTTGTTGGCGGCGGGGGGATGTTGAAGTTGAAATATATTGGCCTCCGGGCCTTCACTATCATTGGTCAGAAGATTCATAACCTATTACAATTACTTACATTAATTCCCTCCTAATTCGCCTTGCTTTTCATTCTTTCCTTTTTCCAGGTGAACAACATAGCTTCATCCCATTCGCAGTCAAGCTCAGGTACTTTCTACCTCCTTCTTTTTCGAATTTTACCATGGTCTTTTTCCTTCAATTTCATTTTTTATCTTTATTTTTCAGAATTTCTCTCTAAGCGTAAGCGACTATCTATCTAAGCAATTGAATGATTGAACAACTTTACATGTATGGTAGACCTGGTTTCCAATTTCTATCTAAGCCATTGAATTCAACTTTCTATCTAACAAATTGTACAAAAGTCCTCACCTTTTAGTTGAATTTCCTAGTTTCGTTACTTCACAAGCATTAGAAATTAGAATTAGAATACATCACCACGTTTGAGTTTTGACGCTTCTTGCAAGTTTGTTCCCGTGTCTGTCAACGGTGTTATCAATTGCTGCTGAATTTGAATTCAAACTGCATTTTATACTTTGGCAATTTCTGTTTGAAACTTTAGATTCATATTATTGAATTACACTTTGGATGGCAGATGCAATGTCAGGATAGATAATTCTATCAACCCATTATCTGCGAGGGCTTTGTCTTGCATAACAACGTTTCCCCGGTCCTTTCATTCTTCATCTTCTGAAGATGATGATTACTCAGAATTGGGCTCCCCAGTGCCTAAAGCTCCAAGTAATCCTCGGAAGTTGATGACAGAGAAGCCTGAGCCTTATATGGTACGCTCACAATGTCCCAACTGCATACTCTGTGTTATCTCTGTCTGTGTGTATTTAATCTTGGGTTTTGTTAATTTGAACACATGTGCAATATAGTTAGTTACTGCCTCTGCTTGGAGTTTCATGATTATTACTGAATTTAATCATAGTCATGTGTTCTTGAAATTGTCATTTGAAGCAGAAAACTAATCGTACGAAAAATTCATCTGGAAGGCCTTCAAAAAGCAGCATCAGCTCGAAAGGTGTTTCCTCTAAATGGGGTAACTCTTCTCCAACTATTCATCTTAGCTTGATAACTGGAACAATTTTTCAGATCTATTCTTAACCATATGATGCCTCCGACCTATTACAATTGAGAACATACCTTCTGCAATCAACCCTCCCCAGTTGACAGAGGTCTTTTCCGCTTTGACAGACAACATGCTTTATCAGCTACTTTTGAACCCCAATCCCCACCACCTTTTTCCATGGTTGCCTGATAATTAATTAATGTGCATGTTTCGAGAGTGTAGAATCAAGCAGGAGAACAAGTTTGGATCTTGAGGTTATTGCAAAAGGCTTTGATCTTCCAATTCGTCCACCAGATGACCAAGAGGCAGTTACCATTAGAATTACCAACATAAACTCGGAGACAAGTGATTCTGCAGTACACTCAATGTGCATGTCCTGTGGTAGCTTGGAGGGGTTGTGAGGACAAAAGCAGATGCAGTGGATGCCTTGTTTAGCGTGAAAGACAGCATGGGCATACAAAGTTTAATTAGAAAGTAAGAAAATACTTGCATTTCATCATTCTAGATCGTGTTTGCATTGCCCCTTCATCAATAGCCATTGCATCGGCCATTTTTAATCTGGAAAGTACCAGAGACAGAGATATGACTACTGCATTGTGATGAACTTTTTTCGCTGTAATTTTTCTAGATATATATTTGCTTGTATATTTGGATGGGAGAGTGTATTACAGCATTTTTTGTAGTACTACATGCTGGACTAGATGTCATCATTTCTCTAGAACTTCCACCCTGAGAAGTGTGAAGTTTACCGTAGAAATTGATTTGAGAGATTCAGGTTTTAGTGAACTAAAGAAAATGTAGTTGGTACCATATGGAGATGGTCATGGTGTCAATCATATGCCCCTGGGTTATTTTCTTTGCTTATATATATATATATGAAATTCGACTGAATAATGTCGCATGCTTATTTCTGATTTCTTTCTGTAACTATGGTTGTCAGGTTGAATCAGACAATCGTGAATGATCACAAGTGGTCAGCTAACTTACATTCAAGAGAGTCCGCCCCTGCAGTGACGAGCAAGCAAAGCGATGCTAACTGCGATTTGGGACTGGATATAAGCCGTCATCTGGGTGACCTAAGAAGCCAAATCAGTGTGAAGGCAGTGTGCATAGAAGACTTGGAGTATCTGCATAATGCCTTGTTGCATCTTGAGGCTCAACCGGACAGAAGCAGCAGTATTCCTAACAGTGACAGCTGAGAAACTATGCCATAGATAATGCACTACACAGTGGATATTAAGAGAATTATGAATAGATGCCGACTTTGGGTTTGGTTTATGATTTTAGGATTGACACGTTCTTGATGTTTTGGATTATAAAGTTTAATGGAGTTTAATCATTGTAAGTATCTATGAGTCATTATTTTATGGACAAAATGGTTGCTTCTTTCAAGGAGGGAGATATATATCCCCATATTTGTTACTTCATCAGCCAATGCCTCTTTGCATTTGATTTAAAATTCAAGAACATCGTGTCTAGACCGAAGAAGTGAAATCAGAATTATAATTGACGATGTTAAGTTCTCGATATAAAACAATTTACACGAATAATTTACAAAAATCTCAGGTGCGTTAGTTAAGCTGTCCCTAGCATAAAGGAAAGGAATAAACAGTGTAACTTCTTCTACATTGACTGCAGAAAATGTACCAGACAGAACGAAATGAAAAACTGACTATGCATGGCCTTCCTCTTCACATGCAACTAGTATAAACCTAGTAAATGCTCATCTTGCACTCAAGAATCTACAAATCAAGCAATATCTCGCTGAACATCATTAAAGCACTTAATCTGCGGAATGATTTCCTTTCTCATCCATATCTAACATCCTGCATGATTTCTCTTGTTTAAAATCAGGCTCTGAGATACCCATAGAAGAACACTCTGCAATTGGATATTCCCTCTCATCAACTAAAGACTTCATATAGGGGCATGACCGCTCTTCAGCTTCAATGTTGGATACAGGCTCTTGCCCGGAGCTAAATGCCAAGTCATCAGACGGTGGGGTAAATGGCTGTGTTCTCATCTGCACAGACCGTAAGAGTGCAGCCCTCCTCAAGTCAGCAAAGTGACAAATATCACTAGGTGATGATGGGAATCGTCCCTCTGAATCAGAGCCTCGTTGACGAGGCTGCGAGCAGTTAAAATTAGTGATGGCGCAGCCATGGGAAGACTGTGAAGTACTTGAACAAGTGGAAGGAAACCCAGTAAGTGGTCTTTGGTACCTATGTGGAGAGACTGGACTCGAGGGGGCACTGTCAGGTTGGGAGGAGCAAGTATTTATGGGGTTGTCGCAAAATCGAGAGTCATCCGAGTCCTCTGACATTGGTGAATATTGTAACGACATCTCATCCCTGGAAACATAAAGTTGTGAAAAATTAATGAAAAATCAGCATAATAAAGGAAGTAAAATTTTCTCTTTACTAGGAAGGAGCAAGATAGAGAAAGAAAAGCACATGATTATTAAGAGAACTCGTGTTTAAAATGGAAACCAATGACTTGAGGGAAATGAGATAAGATTTGGTGAGGGGATGCTCAAAATCATTGATGCTAGTGTCTTATAATGGCTATATACTTCAAGCTGTCCACTTGTCTAGCAAATCAACAATCACCAATACTTTGCAAATCTTGCATTTAGATGAGTGAAAACAAAAAGAAAATTTTAGGTGATTGCCACTATGTTCGCAGGCCAAGAAAACTTCAAAGTACGCAGTTTCGGTTTGCAGCCATATCAAGTACGGTCTTTGAATTGAAGTTGTCCCCTCCAATTGTTCTCTAGCACTAAACCTAAGCCAAATTCACCCTTCTGGTTTACGGTTTACCACCTAAGCAAAAGGTCCAAAGTAAACTGGCTTCAATATACTAAGAAAAATGATTACATTCTTGCAAGTGCAAGATAATGTGAGTGCAACATAACTACATCCAATCGAAACTCTACCATAAGATGGCCTATTATGTTTGAGTCATATGATATCACCAACTTCAGGGAAAAAGAAGAAAGAAATCAAAGAAATGACAAAAGAAGAAAGAAATCAAAGAAAAGACAAAAGAAGAACGAAATATCAACTCTAATCTGCACACCTTATGCAGCTTCAGTGAGTGCCACAAATCTAAGAAACCATGACCCTATAATCCAAAGAAACTTAGGGCCCATTTGATAACCATTTCAATTTTAGTTTTAGTTTTCATTTTTGTGCTAGAGTATAGAGGAAAATGAGAGTGAGGATGAGATTGAGAGAGGATGAGAGGGAAGGATGGGAGGAAGGAGTAACAAAACTGAAAACAATTTCAAATAGATTTCAGTTTTTAGTTTTTGTTTCCACTTTTGTTACTCATAATCCCTCCCATCCGCCCCTCTCAATCTCATCTCCACTCTCATTCTCATTTCCATTCTACCTATTACTCTAGCGCAAAAATGAAAACTAAAAACTAAAATTGAAATGGTCATCAAACGGGCCCTTATATTATGGTGCCAAATAAGGTATAGAGTAGGCTTACAGACTTTGGCACAGCCTGTATATGAGAAAAAAAAACACAACACACACACACACAGAGTAAAGCCTCTCAGAAGGGCCAGGATTTATTAAAAAGAACCTGAATTTAAAAAGAATCTCAGTCATGAGACATGAGTCTGCTGACCAAAATGTGAAATTGTTTTAACAATAGATATATCACAACCTACTAGTACTACTCCCTCCAACTTAAACGTACAGTCTGAACTGAAGCAGAAAGTTATGATAAATAAAAAGTTGAATAATGAAATAACGAGAATAAGCATAGTTATCTTATGTGGGACGGAGTGGTTTCCAAAACCAGATACAAGTAATTGACAGTAAAGTTTGATACAAGTGTTACATAAGAAACTACCTTGGATAAAACATGGTCTCAGACCTTGCTGGAGATTCCATGAGATTCTCAGGGAGTGGGTCTCCAACTGTCAGTCCATTCAAACTGGATGCCATAATCTGCACAAGAGGCAAGTTTTGAGGGAAATGAAGGATCGATGACTGATTATTCATATGCTTATATGCGAAGAGGAAAGTATGGCATATGAAGCTGTGATGATTGAAAACATTAATTTAAAAAAAGTTCCAAATGAAGAAAATTCCTTGAAGAAGACCCATGAATAAATCAGAGTCTGAGTCTGAGTCTGTGTCAGAAGCAGTAAATTTTCAAACTTGAAAAGAAAAGAAAAAGTCTTTCAAGTATGATTCCATCAAATAAATTATAAGACGACAGAAGACGAAGAGGTTAAATAAAGCAAAGCAAAAGCAAACATATGTACGGAAAGGAAATAAAATGATGAAATGATAAAGAATGAAGGAAAATAAACCTCGCTGAGGTAACGCTTGTGAGAGTGGAAATTGTCGAGGTAAACCTCATCTTCAGGATCTCTGCTTCGTTTCCCAGATGGAGATGGAGATGATGATGATAATGATGTTGATGCAGCGGAAGCTGCTGCTGCTGCTGATGACGATGAAGATTCTGCAGCTCCAGCTGAGTTCGATTCTGGACGCATTGGAGTACTACTCTACCACCAAGTACCAAACCAACCTCGGAACCTCCCGCCTCTCTATTTATTCATTGATTTGATTATATCAAGAATTCATCATTCATGCCCTCTAGCCTCTATCTATCTATGTATCTATCTATCTAGTTTCTTCTGTCTGTATGAGACTCGTATAGATATAAAAAAGGACCACGAAACGACGTCGCCTTCAAAAATGAATGAAGATCCACCGGGCTGGGCTGGGCTGGGCTGGGCTGGGCTGTATGTATATATGTTTCATGTATGTAAAAGCATACATACCCAAAAACAAAGAAAAAAGCCCAACATGAGCGAGTTGATTGGAATTTTTATGACCCCCAAAAAAGCATATGCCCTTTCCTTTCCTCCAAATCCAAAGCCCCCAAAGCCCCTCCCTCCCTGAAAAAAAGGAAAGGAAAAAGAACCAAGCAACAGAAGAAAGATGAGGTTTTTATGCAAACGGAAGGAATAAATGAACAACCAAGCAGCCAACCCCTCCCTAGTCCCTATGATTCTATGAATATAAATTTACAAGTAAAAGAAAATGAACCAAGCGGAGGAAGAGCCTACTTGATTCATATTATTATTCTTGCTAATTAATCTTTTATTTCTCCCAATTTAATTATTTGCTCTTAGCTCTTAATCAAATCCCCCTGCCCCTCGAATGGCACTGGCAGAGGAGAAAAACAGATGTCAATAACACAAGTAATTTTGTGTACGAAGAAAGCCCAGATAGAGAGAGAGCAAGCGAGCAAAAGCGACTTGACCGTTGTGGGAGTGATTTTCGTCCCCAAAGAATATTTGATCAACAGTTTCGTCCTTCGGGGAGAACCGGTGGCCGGAGCCGTGTGTGAAGGCCGGAGTCTTGCGAGAGAGAGGGAGAGAGGCATGGTAAGTAGAGGGAATTTCTGCAGTATTGTGAGAGCTTAGAATGTGTTACCTCATGCCTTATATAGCCTCCTATTTATAGAGCCTCGGGGGCTAGGGTTTCTGGAGAGATAAACCCTCGTAGAGATAGTAATTATCCTTCCACAATAAATAGGATAATTACTGGAGTTTAGATAATTAATAGAGTTTAGATAATTGATAAGGTTTAGATAATTAATAGTGTTTAGATAATTAAAAGAGTTTGAATAAATCAAAAACTAGGATAAATAAGGAATAAATGGTTTAAATAAATAAGAAATTATGAATTAGGATAAACTCATGATCTTTGGCAAGAGTCCCTAAATCAAATAACTCCCAAAAATAGGGAAATTATTTGACCTAGAGTTTTACGGTTCCACAACCGCCATATGACGTTTCCCGCTCAGACATAAACACAAACATTTTGCCTACAAAACAAAAACAAAACGTTCACAGCTCCAAATTCAATTCTGCAGCCAGAGACACACACAGACAGGGAGAGAGTGTGAGAGAGATTGAACAAGGAAGGAAGACTAGGATAGAATGAAGTACGTTTTGGTAACAGGTGGTGTGGTGAGTGGGCTGGGCAAAGGCGTCACTGCCAGCAGTGTCGGCGTCGTCCTCAAAGCCTGTGGCCTTCGCGTCACCTCAATCAAAATCGGTTTTCTTCTTCTTCTTCTTCTTTCTTCTTTTCTTACTATCTCTACTTTAAATGCTTCAATTTTCTTCTTTATTAATTTGATTTTGGTTCAACAATTTGCAGATCCATACTTGAACACAGATGCTGGCACCATGTCTCCCTTTGAACATGGCGAGGTTTTTGTTCTCGATGATGGTGGAGAGGTATTTCGCTTTGGACTTCCGTCCCTCTTTATATATATATTTGTGATACACTTAACCAGTGCCAACACAGCACCTTGCCTCTGAAATACTATCTTTATGGTTTATGCTGCTGCTGAGGCTGAGTTTAAACTTTTAATCGTAATAGGTTGATTTAGACCTCGGCAACTATGAACGATTCCTAGATGTGACTCTTACTAGGGACAACAACATTACCACTGGGAAGATATATCAGGTGTGTGCTTATATTTTCCTAACATCTATCCCCTTCATGAAATGTTGATTTTTCTTTTAATGGGTTGCCTCATTTTTATTTTTGAAATCAGTCTGTCCTGGATAAGGAGCGGAGAGGTGATTACCTTGGAAAGACTGTTCAGGTGATGATACAAAATTACAAATGTTAATGAATTCATAACTTTATGATTTTAATTTTTTTTCCTCTCACTTACATAGAGTACTAATGACTGGCTTCCTGCCATGTTTGACTCTATTTAGGTTGTTCCACACATCACCAATGCCATTAAGACCTGGATCGAATCAGTTTCTCTCATTCCTGTCGATGGAAAAGAGGGCCCTGCAGATGTTTGTGTTATAGAGTTGGGTGGGACTGTGGGTAAGCGATAGTTAAAACATAGATACCATATATGACTCATTGTTCTTTCTCTGTGTTTATGTGCAAGAGCTAACTATTTTCTTTCTTCTTAGGTGACATTGAATCCATGCCATTCATTGAGGCTCTGCGCCAATTGTCTTTTTCAGTTGGTAAGGTTGCGGTATATGGCTGTTTTTTGAGGAATTTTAATGGTTCTATTTATGAGATCATTTCTTCGCCCACGTGCTTGCTTCGGATTGTTGATTATGTTTTTATGTTGTGTGGTCAAAATAGATCATCCAGTTACTGCTGTAGGAATATGCAGTGAGATCTGATAAGGACATGTTTAGATTGTTGGTCCAATATGTTTTGAGCGCTAATAAACTTGATATACTCCCATTGTTTAAACTCATCGAGAGCTTGCTTCTCTGATTTTTCCAGTGTATAGATGTAATGGAATGTGGGATATCCTGAACTAAAATTAACCAATTATTTCCATATGTAGTTGATATCCATTTGGATTTGAACTTTCATTGTGTTAATGATAACTGCTTATGTGGATTTAATTCTTTCCTCAGGGCAAGAAAACTTCTGTCTTATTCATGTGAGCCTGATCCCGGTACTGGGTGTTGTTGGAGAGCAAGTAAGACTTTGTACTTATTGTCTTATTTGTTGAATGTTATGTTTCTTCATTAGTTACTCATAGTAGTTTGTAAGCTTAGATATTAAAGTTGACTATATCTTTTGAAGAATTTGATTAATCTTTTTTTCCGGGTGACTCACTCTTACTCTCTGTGTGTGTGTTCATGCAGAAAACAAAGCCTACACAACATAGTGTGCGGGAATTAAGAGCATTAGGCTTGACTCCTCATCTATTAGCATGTCGCTCTGCGCAGGTACTTCTTTTCATCTATCTTGTTCTTTCACTTCACAAGTCAAATGAGCAGATAAATTTAGAATTGGAGCTTTCGTTAGGTCCCGTTTAAGTCTTGCTTGGACACCTCATATTGGTGCAGTGTGACCACCTGACTCCCTTTCTATTTTATTCTATCATTATTTCGTCAAGATTAAATTTGGTGGAGATGAATTTTTGTGTGTGTGACTATATTGCAGCCGTTATTGGAAAATACAAAGGAGAAACTTTCACAATTTTGTCATGTCGCAGTAAGTTGCTGAATTAATCCTATTTGGGTTTTTTTTCTAATCAAACTTTGTTTTCTTGATTACAAGTTTTATATTTTCTTTTTTGTTTACTTACAGGCTGGTAATATTCTCAATGTCCATGATGTACCAAACATTTGGCACGTTCCTCTCTTACTTAGGGTGGGTTAAGTAACGATTCTTTGTCTCCTTGGAGGCTTAAATACTTATTTTACATTTTTTCTGAAGTTTTGTTCTAACTATTGTTTGACACATTGCTGTTCAGAACCAAAATGCTCATCATTCAATTCTTCAACAACTAAATTTACTAAGGTAAGTTTCGCTGTTTACTTCAGATGTAAAGCTTCAATTTTGATGCTGGACTGATAATTAGCATCAGCCTGTTTAAAATTCTTCCTGTGTAATGAGAACAAAGCAATCTCTACGTAAAATTATGCCTGACTTGGACTCCTTGAGTTGATATTTGTGCTCTCTCTCTCATGATTGCAACTGTGATTATAGATTACATTTGTGATTCATTATGATGCTCGAAATGCTACATATATAGATTACAGGAAGGTTGGCTATGTTAACTTACTGGTGTGTAATGTTCTGTTTCAGCATTGCTGTGCCTCCTGATTTAAGAGATTGGACCAAGATGGCAGAGACTTTCGATAATCTCACAAATTCTGTGAGTGTTAATAGATAAGTGTGCAATGCTCTATGTTGGAACATTATCTCTTTTATTTTTCGATTCATCAGATGGGAATCTGTTGATATTTGCAGGTGAGGATTGCCATGGTTGGGAAGTATGTTGGCCTTACAGATTCATATCTATCTGTAGTGAAGGTGTGATGCTAACTTCTGTTCTATTTTTTGGTTGGCTGGATAGATGGTGTATATGATCTCTAGTTTAGACCTTAGAATTTAGTTATTCATATTCAGTTAATATATGAGTTAGTGCTACTATGTCTCCCTTTTGTTTTGTGCCGTACATGCTTGTTAGATTATTTTGTTGTTAATAAATCACTAACTATATGTCTGTCGTATTATGACGGCTAAACTTTCTTGCAGGCCCTTTTGCATGCTTGTGTCGCATGTTCTTTAAAGCCATCAATTGACTGGATTGCCGCTTCTGACCTTGAAGACGACAGTGCCAAACTGGTATTGAACCCCATCATTTGTTCTGATTTGCTTTAATATCATGTTCATATTGTCTTTACTTTAGATTTGTCTTTCTCCTACAGACACCAGAAGCACATGCTGCTGCATGGGAGACTTTAAAGGTACAGTTTAAGCTAAATTATCATCCCCTCTCCAGTACAGTTGAGGGTCTGGGTAATTATGTTTCGATCTATTCTACATTTGCAGAATGCTGCATGCGTCTTGGTTCCTGGCGGATTTGGAGATCGTGGTGTGAGAGGTATGATATTAGCTGCAAAGTATGCCAGAGAGAACAATGTTCCTTATCTTGGGATTTGTTTGGGAATGCAGATTTCCGTGATTGAGTTCGCAAGATCCGTAAGAGACATTTCTTTCACTAACATGTTTTCTTCTAGTTTTAAGATCATATATCAGCCCTACTTTAATTACTGGTTTTAGGTTTTGAGTTTAGAAAGGGCAGACAGCACAGAGTTCGATGAACATACACCAAATCCTGTTGTAGTTTTTATGCCCGAGGTACAAATTTATGGTGATGCTTTCCTATTTAGTTATGAAATACATTTGGCTGCAACATTCTTCCCGTGACAGTTCATTCTTTTATATCTGCATATAGGGGTCAAGAACACGTATGGGAAGCACAATGAGACTGGGATCCAGAAGAACACTTTTCCAGACTCCTGATTGCATTACTTCAAAGCTGTATGTTCATTATCTATTACTGCGTTCAATTTGAGAAATACAAAAAATAACCTGTCTGTTACTGAAAATTCAAATTATAAGTTCAGTTACCTTGTTGCATTTATACAGTAAAGTCAATGCGGGTGCCATGTGTTCAAACACTGCCGGTCTGGAAAAACCCATGGCACACGCTATTGAACTTTTACCTTTGTCACATTTATACTGTAAAACTCTTGAACTTTGTTGGCTAGTTTATTATTTTGCAGGAAGTCTTTCCTGACATCTCAACTATATGTTGTATCCACTTTTACATGCGTAATATTGCTATCAATTTCTAGGTACCATAACTCGGAGTATGTGGATGAACGACATCGGCATAGATATGAGGTTGGTTGTAATTTAGTTCAGGTGAAACATGATATTTCACAAGCGCCTTTGGTGGACTTGGTCTGATTCCGTCATGATGCAGGTGAACCCAGATGTTATTGGAATTCTAGAAAAAGCGGGCCTAAAATTTGTAGGGAAGGATGACAGTGGAAGACGAATGGAGGTGGGTTTTCTGCTGGCCTTATGCTCACTTGAAGTGAGCATTTGTCAGAATTTATTTGGTTATAGTTCTACAAAATCCTTTCTTACCATTTACTGAAAAGGATTGAATTTGAATATTGATTTTTTAAATGATTTGTGTTTGTTCTGAACTTTTCTGTTCTGCAGATTTTAGAGCTTCCAAGCCATCCATTCTATGTAGGAGTGCAATTTCATCCAGAATTTAAATCACGGCCTGGGAAGCCCTCAGCTCTCTTTTTAGGTACTTGTACAAACAAGTGAGCTTTAGATGTCATATACTCACATTTCCTGTTATTACTAGGAGACATGTATATGCTGCAACATGCATTGTGGAATTACTATGTTTCTCTGCTGTATCTCTAGTGTTTGATATAGAATTTGGGCCATGCTTGTTTCGAAGTACATCACGGATTGTCTCTTTGCAATTCCCATTTACATTCAGTGAAGCTCTATCAAGTCATTAAGTCTCTGTACTTCATTTGACATGAGTGACATTGCAATTCTAGGTCTTATCTTGGCAGCAACAGGGCAGTTGGAAACATATCTTGACAGGCATCCAAATACAAGTTGACAGCATTGAGTCGCTGTCTCAATATTCCCAGATCATTTTTTCAAGGTAGAATTGAATGTGGATGTGGATGCGGCCTAGTGTAGTAAAGCTAATGTGTTATCAAATTTTGTTACTCTGATTAGTGCACTTACATAACTTCAAACTTGAACAGGGATGGTGGATAAATACATGGAAGTTTACGATGAAAGTGGATCCTGGTTGCGGAGCTAGCATCTTATCTTACTGTGGTTACACGATTTATCGTGCTGCTCAGTTCAAAGCTTATTCAAATTCTTATTTATCGGAAGTATTTCTGTTACTTTTCAAATTTTATTTTGCATCGTTTATTCGCACTTAAAATATGCTGGCATTTGATTCTACCCAAAACAAATGTAATGTCGGAATATTTTGATTTTATTATTTTGTTATCAAATAGAAAATGTTACTTTAGTAAGGCCAAATGATTGTAGAATATTGCAGTTGATGCCTGCCCCACACTCACTCACATTATGGTCTGGATGCGCGAAAGGAAGACTGATATATTCTGACATCTCATGGTCATGAGTCATGAATCATGAATCATGATCATAGGGGCGTTAAATTTCATCATTCTTAACCTTGTTCAAAATGAAAAGACAAACAAGCAGTTCTGAAGTGGTTAAGTTAAGATTAGTTTTTTATTTATTTTTTAAATTTGCATCTATCCAAGGTTATGTGCTCGAATTTGCCCTCCTCTAATATCGTTTATGAAAACAAAACAAAACAAAACAAAACAAAACAAAACAAAAGAGGAGACTATGAACTGATGCAAATCTCTATTTATTTATAAAAGGGGAATATTAATATTGTTGGAAACACCCTAATTAACCTTTCAAATCTACAAAAATGCCGCAATGATATTGCCTCTTTTACAAAATACAATGAAAACAAGAGGTAGAGCAAACAATGGGAAAATAAAAGAGAGAGATTTGGGATGGACGGAGGAGATGTAGCTTGTGTTGTGGTGGGTGTATTATTATTATATATTAATTAAGCATGCGTCTGAGTGTAGTGTAGTGTGTATAGTGTACTAGTACTAGAGTAGTGTAGTCTGTAGGTATGAAATCTGTCTTTGCAGCTTAATTTGCTGATAGAATTTAGCTATGAACTCGTCCGCCTTTATATCAACCAATTCGTCCTCATAATCTGCACATCCCTTTTCTTCATGCACATTAATAATAGTACTATCTTCAGTTATGATTCCTTCATCATCATAATCTAATTCATCATGATTATTAATGATCATGTCGACTTCATGATGATCATCAAAATCCAGTACTAATGGTGGGTTTAAGCAAGGGATATTAATGAAGCGCATGGAGGAGGAGGAGGATGTTCGTCGGTTCAATTTGAGGGTGGGGAAAATGGGGGTCTTGTCGAAGGACAGCTGGCGCTCAAAGTAATATTGATTGTCATTGCGATGATGATGAGCAAGGTTCTTGAGGAAGTTGGGGACGACCCGCAGTTCCATCATGAGGCGTCGTCTGAAGACACCGCCTTTTCTTGCCCAAAACAATGCCAGACGCAGCAGCTTCCATGCTCTACGACCCACATCATGATGATGATGATGATGATGATCACCATTAATAGATTTCTGGGACATGTTCATCAGTATATGGATCGTCAACTTGAGTACGTAGCTTGATGATTTGGTGCAAAAAGAAGGTGCGCTTAATTAGGTAGCCGATGAAGATGATACAAAAATGTGGGTGGGAAGAAACAAAGACAAATGAGAAAAGCTGATTTGATGTTGTATCTGGTGCTGAATAATGAATATGTCTTGTGTTTGGAAGATATAATATAGACTAAGTGATGATGAGGAGGACTCACAGGACAGGAGGAGGTACCTCTATATATATATATATATTGTAATTGTAGAACTAGTGTTTATATTAATATGGAATCTTCTTAATCACTTGTACGCGTATGGTGAACTTTGCTTGAGAGAGAGAGAGAGAGAGAGAGAGAGAGAGAGAGAGGTTTAATTGTTGTTTATTTGGTCTTTAATTAATCAATTTGATGATTGGTGTGTGTGATTGCTCGAAATTGAAAGAGCGTGGAAGGTGGGAATTCGATTGGGCACACACACACACACACACAGCTGTCAACTTATACGCGGGAGATGAGAGGATCACTGATCAATGATCAATCAAAGCAGTTGATTGGTTTCCAAATATACCCCTCCTTCCCTTCCCTTGTTTCTTACTAATTAATCATTATTATTAATATCAGTGTTTGGAGTTTGCAGCACCAGGAGGAAATTAACGTCTTTTGCCATCCTTAATTTGAGCCAGAGATGAGACGAGATCCCGCTAAATGTGCATTATCTCATGTCATATGCTTGCTAGCCCTAGCCTAAGCCTAAGCCTAAGCCTAAAGCTTAAGCCTTGCACAAAAGGTAATTAAATTTGTAAGAAAATAAATAGGATGCACCATCGAATTCACCCTTACTGCAGGCGCCTATAATTAACAATATTAATTAATTACTGCTTAAAATAACCACAAGTTTTTTACTTTTTAACATTTTTTTTTGGGTCAAAGTCGCTGGAAAATTTCACTCCATATAATAATTTGGGTATACCGTATATGTAGATGTTGTTCTACAGTTACTTATTATAATTCATCATTAAATTAATCATTTCCTGCATAACCCATACAACTTAATTTTAGTCCTTTTTATTTGGGTTTGAATAATAATAATAATAATAATGTTATCAAAATCAGTGATGAAAAAATAGAAAAAGGAAACGGGAAGATGATATTATATTAGCAAGCTGCAAGAGCAACCTAATTAAGCTAAGAGCCATTGGAAAAGGTCAATGCCAATTGTTTGGGCCTCACCAAGACATGCCAAGCCAGGCCAACATCAACGCCCTTTCCTTTCCTTTTTAATAGTTGGTTGGATTTTTCTGGAAACTTCCTCGCCAGTGACCACCGTTTCCTTGTTTGTTTCCGTATATTATACAGTATACATTGAAAAATTATAAGTCGCGCGTAATGCATGTATACAGAAGTGCGTGTTGAGAGGTTAGTTAAACGAAAGCCAAAAGACTTTGTTTGTACCCAATATTATATTATAGCCAATACAAGTAAGGTAAAATGTACGTCTACCTTTTATATTTATTTACAGTTAAACCGTAATCCCATTCTTCTTCTCACAATCAAAGACTTGTGGAGAATTGACCCCCAAAAAAAAAAAAAAAAAGACTTGTGGAGAGAGAGAGAGAGTTGAGTTGAGAGGGGTACTTTTGTTTACGTGTCTCAAACCGTGTTACCGCCGTGTTCTAGTAATTCAATTTTTAATTGTGTAATGTGAATCAGCTTACAACAAACTTAGACTGAAAAGCTGTTTTCCTTTATAAAAATTCAACAACATACTCATATCAAGTTGGTGGTTGGTCCACAAGTATATAAAGACTATCATTCATGTGGTGGTGGTGGTGCATTGACTGACTTGCATACGACTCACATTTAATTATTTTATGACTTTTGATCCTTTGAGCTAATTTCGCTACATATAATATTTCTTTTGGGTGTATATTGAATAGCTTGTTTACTTTTACAAATACTTCCTTGGAGACTCAAAAAATGAAAGTAAACGAATTTGAGTAATTCTGTCATTCTCACTGACACTGTACAGTCAGCAGGGTCACAAATCTGTAGCAAAGTTGCTGAACCACTTGAAGAAAGACGTGTTCAGTTATGGGCCCTACAACCAACAATTTACAACAACTACAACTTTGCAGTTTGCCAAGAACCCAAAAGACTTGCATTTGCATATGTATAATTTGCTGAGGTGAGGCCCAACATTACAACTTCCAATACTTCATGCCACAACTAGTCTAGTCTCATGTTTTTATTTGTCTCGAAATTAATATTTATGTTTATGTTTGAAGGATCGAGTTTCAACAATTCATTCATTCATTCATTCAATATACTCTTCTCAAGTAAACTCATAAAGTCACGAACCAACCAGCTGGCAGATGGCCATGAGAAAATGGAAAAGATAGCTGTCTCTCATAGTCATAGCTGTTGGTTCTTTCGTTTGACAAAAATGAAAACAGTTTGTCGCAATTAGCCTCATCTGTATTCTGTAGCGAGAGACAGAGAGACAGATGGAGGACCAGTTCAAATGAGAAAGTTGCTGGCATCAAAGATTGAAAACAAAACAAATTAATATCCCTGCCTCGCTCCTCTCCATCAATTTCTCTATGCATATGCGGCATTAGGTCTTAATTTGTTAACGTTGTCCCTACTATTAGTACACCCTACCAACATACATTACCAGTTTCATTTGCTTCTCATTACCTATTTTGCCACACTTGAGTCCGTTTGTCTTGGCTTACATTAACGAATACAAAATTGACATATTTGTCTTGGCTTACATTAACGAATACAAAATTGACATATTGACTAATGATCAAGTAAACAACGCCTTGCTTAATTACTACTTGTTTATCTTATCAGTAAAATACTATCGCTCTTTTATCAAAAGTAAACGCCTCCTTAATAAGTACATAATTAGTCATTGTACACATAATTTAGTATAATAGTATTTACCAAACCTATAGGCTATAATAGTCCAAAGTAATGTATAATGAACGACTCAACGTTACGTACCAGTACTCATCATAACTAACAATTAGTATATATGGAAAACGAATTAACCTCCTCCATCCATGCATGAAATGATTGGCATTTCATTCACTCATTCTAATTGATGAATGGATGGATGAATAAATACCTACATTTATTTGTTATTGGCTGTAACTAGCGAGCGGCTTAGGCTATATATAACCGTATTTGTTACGTAGGTACAGCTAGCTCATGCTCATATATAGATGGCATATCCAAGCATCCCTCGATGTCGGACATTAATTTTGTATATAACGTGGTTGCTTCCAACCTTTCCCACCAAAGTCTTCTCCCACATCTCACCCTGCTCGCTGCAGGGAGAGGGGACATCACCACCCACCGTGGGATAAAGAAGAAGAAGACCACAGGGGCCCGCTGCACCTAGGCCCGGCCATTAACACAAACTATATCCCTATCAATTAATTAATGGAACCCAAGTCAGACAGCGTGATCATCACCATCGCCGACAGCAACAAGGGTCCGGGTCCTAGTCCTACTCCTGCGGACATTATTGATCATACTAGTATTAAGGAAGCGGCTCATGATCTTGATCATGATCATCAATCTGATGATCATCATGATGATATGGGCGCCACCGCAGCAGCAGCCGCAGCACCTGCACCTGCACCTAAAAAGAAGCGTAGTGGAGGAGCTATGCACATTCTCCAGGTGGCCGTCTTTATGCTCCAACGACGACGTCGTTCAGATGGCAAATCCAAACCCACCTCCTTCGAAGGTGAAGCTCAAGCCGTGGCCTCAACAAAAGGCACGTGGAAGCGCCTCGTAGGGTCCATCCGCCCCTTGCACCTCCAAACCACTAGCAACCCCACGCCGCCATCCTCCGTACACAGACCTGCTCCAAGTGAACGATACGAGGACGTGCTCCCCCCACCCATGTCTCCGGCGCGAACTGACGACCTTGCTTCCGAAGATGGCATGACTAGCCGATACGCCTCTGCCGTCAATCTCCAAGAGCTGGACCGCACCGACGAAGACAACGACAACGCCGCCATCGTCAACGCCAACATTGACGCAAGGGCCGAGGAGTTTATCGCTCAATTCTATCAACAGATGAGGCTTCAGCGCTTGGATCGCTTGGATTCCGTCGATCTCCTTTACAACGACGAAATTAGGAGGTCAACCAGTTGAGATCGATCCATCCTTCTACCTAGCTAGTACTACATGCATGATGCATACATACATATCCATGCCAGCACATATCATGCAATTGCAATATTGCATCATGCATGCAGGTATATATGTACGCTGCCTCGCCTTCGCCTGGGTCATGATATATAAGCGTTCTCTCCCTCATCCTCAGTATGCATGGCTGCAACTCAACTAGGACACATGCAAAGCAAAGCATGCACTTACGTACAACCTTCATTTGCATGCATTCATGCTGGCTAACTTGGGTTCCTTAATTATACATATGTATAAGTACCCGATACGTACCTAGTTATAGCTAGCTAGCTGGTGTGTGTATTGTACGCAATTTCAGAAACCAACAAAAAAAAAAGTTTTAATAATGTTCTATATCTATCTTTTATTTGATTTAATATAACTTCTGTACCAATTATAGTCTGCGACTGCGAGGTGCAGTATTGGGAAGTCCATGTATATGAGGACGTAGGAATGGCTTGTATTCCGTTCCGTGTACGTCCTTGTATTGTATATGTCTGTTTTTGGTTGTATTTTTCTTCGCATTTACGGGGTTATTGTATTGAGTGTAGCCTAGCGCTAATAACTATTGGTGGGCCAAAAGACTCATGTTGTTGGGTCCTGTCCTGTCCATGATTGTTCTTTGGTTGGGCTTGGAGTCATAAGACGTACGAAGATAAATGGTTTGATCTGAACTCAATCAAGGATCCGTAGTTTTAATTGCTGTCCATAACAATTACCAAAAAAAAACACAAATACGTGATAAATAACTAAGACACGAAGGAAGAAGTAACAAAATAGGGAAATAAGCAAATAAATAAATAGATGGATTGATTGTGTTTTCGGTTAAGGAAAAAAAAAAGGGAAATAAGCAAATAAATCATACATATTTGATGATGTAGAAAAAGCAGATGGCTCGCAAAAAGTGATAAGAGAGAAGAGGAATAATTTACAAACGTGAGCATTTTGACTCAACATTTTAACCCAATGTGTACTCTTACCACCATCGTCAATACTTGACACGTGTTCATAGATATAACCATAGTTAATTTTTGTTTTTCATTTATAGAACCATGATTATATCTATAGACATATGTCAAGTGTTGAGGGTACACCTTGAATTAAAGTGAGAGCATTTTTGGGATAAAAAGATAAAGTGGTGAGCTTCTTCACCGTCCTTAACAAGCTGACAAGCGCTGCATGGCCCAATGCCGATATAAAGTCAGCAGACATGAAATTGAGCCCCTTTGGGATAGAAAGATAAAGAGAAACCAAGGGCAAGGGGTCATCTGTGTCTTTGCAAAAGCTCCCAGTCAAGAAAAAGAAATTATTAGGATAATGTATGACGTAGATTAAAGGAGTTGCTAGCTAGCAGCTAGCCAGGGTGCTTTGGTATAATTTCTTTTTTCTTTTGAAAGATATATATAAGTTATGACTCGCTAGTTGGTGAAAGAGTTTAGTAACAATGAGAGAGAATTGAATGGTTCCCCTTCGGCCACGACACAACAACTTTACCCCAAGCTTATATCATGCCCTAAATCAAGATTCTTGAGGTAAATTAATTAAATTAGAGAGTGATGAGCAAAGATTAATGACCTAATTAATAAAAGAATCTTCTTCCTCCAATTTCGAAACCAAAGCTTCAATGTATATAAAGTTAGCTAGTCGCTGGCCCTATGTGTTCCTGGCTGTCTATCTGGCTTATGCAGCATCTTTTAATAACATAGTGAGGTCAGGTGGATATTATGGGCAGTGAAAATGAAAACGCAAGTTGTGAGGTTTCAGAGACAGAAAATGGCAGAACAAGTACAACTACAAGAGATGACATTTCCAGTTGCAAACTGCAGTCAACAAACAAGAAACAAACAGAAAATTCAAATGGCAGCTTCGGAAAAGCACTTGCGTCCAGAGCCATTTATGGTTCAACTTCAAGCAGCAGCAGCAGCAGCAGCAACCGCCGCACTGGAAGCAGGCAAGCCAGAACACTACCCAGTAGTAGGCTAAGTAAGGTTTCCTTGGCTGACGATCCAAATATTAATTAACAATGACACACAGGTTCAGGTTAGTTAGGGGGAGAATTCAATTGATTATCTTCCAAATTAATTAATGTCCTCATTCATTTATAGGTTGCTATTTATCATTTTCACCTATAGCCTACAGCCTATAGCCTGCCTATAGCTTCTATAGGGTAATATTGCTCTTGTTGCAAGGACAATTTGGTAATAAGACAATATTATTTTCAGTGTCTTGTAATATGTACATTTTGAAAGTTTGATTTATCATCACAAGGAAAAGGTTGGATAGTATTGCTATTTAAACCAATAATAATAATAATAAATAAATAAGATTGCCTAGTTTTATCTTCTTCCTTTTGGTCTGAGATGAGAGTGATGAGATACATTGGCTAGTTTGAATGTTGTCTGCAAGACCAGACTACAAAGTACGTGCAGCGTCAAACAAACATACTAAAAACTAAAAACAGTCTATAAACAGTCGCGCACCTTCCAAATAAATAAATAAAAGGTCGCATTTCATTTTTCGTGTTCTTACTCATTTTTCACTTTTTTGGTCATTTTGATTTTGATTTTGATGACTAGAAGAATTAATTTTTGTTTAGTTTGGCTTGCAATTAAGTCCGAATCGTGACCTCCATCAAATCTGATCTGAAAAGTAGGTGGGCGCTTTGGATTTAAATTCAAAGGTGGGCGACTGATTCTTTGATCATTTAGGTAATGAGAACACTACTCTTCTTGACAAATGATGAACAACTTAAAAGAAATGGAGGGTAAGAAGCTGAATCCACGTGAACTGTCCTCAACTTTTGCACTAGATTTAATTTTCTGTTGCCCGCAATGAATACCTAAGAGAAAGAAAGATGGGTACATTTGTCAAACAAAAGGAAATGAATTGATGGTAGGATGGCTTATTCTACACAAAACAATCTTAAGTCTCCATCCCGCAAACATTTTAGACCAACCAAAAAAGTCACAAAGTGTAAGAAGATTTGATAACCTTTGAGTCAGTAGCCACTGCACTAAGCTAAGAGGAGGGCTTGGATCGCTTGCACTTGGTCACTATGCCCCTCCAACCTAGCTATTAGTGCAGCGGTGTGTTGGAGCGGAAAATTTCGGGTCCTCCAACAAGTAATCATGTATTCCATGTTACAAGCCGGACACCATCTTCGATTGACACCAAATAGAGGGGGGGTACCTGCAAGAAAACACTCCGACACTCAAGTCAGTGTTCGTTCAGGAATATTGGAGTTAGAATAATCTCATACCTCTCCTCCTCCTTATGATGGGGGATTAGTTGGCCTTTTATATGCACTAAACCCTTGTACTCAAGTCCCATATTCCTTATTTATCTCCATGTTCCATGATAGTGGATATCATGTTATTTGATTCCCTCCACCCCCTCAAATTTAGGGTTCATGGGAAGTGGCTTGTTACTTAGGCCTTAATTTTTGCTCCTACATTTGCCCCCTTTTCTCTCTCTAGACACGTGTCTAGGGTGTAGAGAGAGAAAATATTCTTTGAGGAGGAACATTCTACGTGGTGTCATATGTACGATCTTCGATCACAAGTATGGAATTTCATGAGTATGGTTTTCAACCATGAATATTATCTTCGATCATGAATTTGGCCTTCAACCATGAGTAGGGTCTTCGACCATGAATATGATTTTCAATCACGAGTTCGAGTTTGGCCTTCGGTTATAAAGTCTTAAACTATGTATTTGACTTTCAGTCACAACTATGGTCTTCGACCACATGAGCTTGGCCATCGACCATATGAACTTACCTCCACAAGGCAATAAGGAACTTGAAGTTTTCATTCTCATCCTGAGTGGTGCAGTAGCTGCCCCCACCACGCAAATGTAGTCAAGAGGTTAACAGGCTGCCAAATTCTAAGCATACGATAATAATGTTAATTTCATAAACAAAAATCAGCTTCGACGTACTGTAAAGTTCCGCCATGTATTAATCAATACGTAGTATCTAAATATTGAACAACATATGGCTAGATTCAAATTCAAGCGTTTTATAGGGCCATACATGAAACTATTTCTCATCTCCCAAATGCAAGAAGAATAAGTAAAATCCCTTGGCATGTGTAAGATATAATCAATTTAAAAGCTTCTGAGCATACACCTTTGAGGCCATGGCATAAGCTCATGAGTCATAAGACCAAGATCATCATTATTTATCCCTCAAATGCTAAAAGCTTCGCTATTGGCTTGCTGCCGCTGAATTCGGAAGCAGCTAGATTCAGGCCCGAGGAAATGAGCAGACTGATTGCCTTTGTCCATTGTTAGTTCAGGGCATTGTGCTAGTCATCTTCGTCTGGTCTTGATATATCTGCCTTTTGAATATTCTGTATCCCAACCAATGAACATTAGTATCCGAAAAAATCCTTGTGTAGAATAACCAATTTCATAAGTCATATATATCAAGTGGGAGCAAGCTCCAAATGGGCAACAATAGTAGGATACACTGGAGAAAATTAGCAAATTCTTTTTCCTCACATGGATAAAGTCATATGATAAACCTGCAAATGGGAAATTAAAGTAAAGGTTATATGCAATTCTTATCTAAAGTGGAGCTGTGACGGGCGTCATCTCTACAGCCAAGTGGTGTAGTATAGCCATCACATATGGCTCCCTTGGTTCCCTATTGTAACCATTAGTCACAAAGCATAGATGCCTCCAGCTTCATACACCTTCACTGCTGTAAATGATCAGATGAGGTGCTGGTATATGTTGAACAGTAAGTAAATAATATTTCCTCCAGATTCCAAATACACATAAAGTTCCATTTTCTTTCTTTGCCAAACAAAAGTTACAAATTGCATTTGATAAAAAACTACTTTGTAGGAAAGAGAGAGATCTTATCTTCACTCCGAAATAGAAGTTTGAACATCTTCATTGACTTAGAAGCCTTGAACGCACTGCTATAAGTGTGTTTTCTTCCTCGTGCATACGGACAAAATCCATAAAAATCTTCATCTCTTGCATTCTACCTTCTGTATATAATTATTTGCCAACTATCAATCATCTCTCAACAAGAACCTCTGTGCAAAGCATTATCTTTGAAAAATTCATCTTCTAAACATTCAATCAATCAATGAATATGAGTATACAAAATCATCATGCGCCAAGTAGGGATTTCACAAGTTATGATACTTGGGCAATTCCAAATATATGAAATAGGAACCTATTGTTACGATAAGTAAGAAAAAATTTGATAGATGGCTTGGGCAATTCTATATGACATTTTCCACGAAAGCATAGATATGCCCCCACCCCACACCCATCTTGTGCCAGCATATATTCTAATACAATTATGTGGATTACCTAGCAAGTCCAATGCAACTTCTGGTAGGCATATAAGTTAGTTATTCACATGCCCCATAATCAATGATGCGATCTAGTTTACGAAACAATTTCTCACAATGGAATAACGTGATTACATCGTAGTAAATGACATGAAATTCATGATGCTTAATGTCTAATGCAATATGCATTCCTAAGATAGATGGGCATATAAAGAAACAAATTCAATGCACCATGTAAACTTAGTGACCCAATGTTCCCTTTCTCTCTTTGTCAAAGAGAAACTAAGAATTGAATTCTAAACTTATCAAAATGAATGAGATAATTCTTACCTGTAAAGCCCATCAAAGTATTGCTACTCTGGCCCCTCTTTTTCAAGACATGCAATTTGAGCTCTGCCCTTCCTCGCACTTTGAATTTCTCTTTTCTCTGAGCATCTTTGTTCTCTTGAAAATCATAACATCACAATATAATTGCAACATCAAGACCGCCTGGTTCCCTCAAGCAGAATAACTGGACAGTACAGGGAGCTCTTCCCCTCCTTATAGTCGGACCAATATGCTCAATATGGGGACAAAATTCAGCTTGCCCCCATTCGCTTCACGAATGCCCCTTAAATGATAAATGAGTATTATGAGATAATGAGAGAGATGAGAGAATCTGGGCAGCCTACGAATCAAACATGCTATCTCTTCTTGCTTTTTTTCCAGACAATTAGATGAGAGGGAAAATATCATGGGTTTGAACTCTGAAGGACTTAGCCTCTTGCTCATGCTTCAGTTGGTTTCGTACTAGGCAATTCAAAGATTTACTCCTCGAGGCTGTAGCTTCCAAGGAAAGAGTGTATCCATGGCTTCTTATCATGACTTTTTGTACGGTTCCCATAGACGGTGCCAACTGTTGGAGTGGAAAATTTTGGGTCCTCCAACAAGTAATCTTGCATTCCATGTTGAGAAGCTAGACACCATCTTCGATTGCCACCAAATAGAGGGGGGTACCTACAAGAAAACACTCAGACGCTCAAGTCAGTGTTCGTTCAGCAATATTGCAGTAGAGTCAGAATAATCTCATACCTCTCCTCCTCCTTATGCTGGGGGATTAGTTGGCGTTTTATAGGCACTTAACCCTTGGACCCTTGGACCCTTGGACTCCAACTCTCACATATCCCCTATTTATCTCCATGTTCTATGGTAGTGGATATCATGTTATTTGATTCCCTCCACTCCCTCAAATTTAGGGTTCATGGGAAGTGGCTTGTTACTTGGGCCTTAATTTTTGCTCCCACACAGTGATTACAACTTCTAAGCATGCGGGCAATTTCGTTACACAATTTATTAGCAGAAAACTAAAATACTTTAGGGACTAACAGCAGATTTCTGTAATTTTCTGATTTTAAAAAAAAAAACGATAGGGCAGCAGTCTTAAAACCTTCAAAAACAACAGAGAAATTTTATATATACCTGGCACAAAACACAAGTGACTCATAAATATTATTATGTAAAAGCTAAAATTTTGTTACTACAGGGGGCACTGGAATCTTTTTAAAGTCTTATATACAAGCTTTTCATGTGAAGAAACCCAGAAACAAGACCCCAAAATAAAATCTCAAGTATTACAAACGCTAGGGTACCCCAATTCTTCGAGTGGAGCACGGCCTGCAATAATGCTTCTGTGCCATCAACCTGCATGTCACATTTCAGTCCAAAGTATTTAGTATGAAACTAGCCATTTTAACAAACCATGTCCAACTCCATGAGTTTACACTAAAAGATTACAGCAAAGGAAAATTTTGAGGTTTCTTCTCTTATTTCTTCCATCATACAAGAAAGATAAGATTACCAGGTTGTTCTCTGGAGAGCGCCAATAGAAACCTTGCAAACCTGCTGAGAAAAGGTCACAAGCACCCAAAGCATATATAAGGAGCGCATTCATTCCCATCCATTGTAGCAATACTGTGGGCTTTCTGAAATTTTTCACATCAACCTGCATTTAGATGAAGTTTAACTAAAGCACATTAATTTTTGAATGCATTCTGAAATTTGTCTTCTTCCTCCAAAAGTATCGTGGAAAATTATGCCTAGCTTTGCATCATAAGGATCTTTATGCATGTCAAGCACAATCAATCAAACGTCTGCAACCATGACAATACTAAAACCCGCTCCCAAAATTGTGTATCACAAACCAAATTCAGTAAATCCATTCGAGTTTCCATATGTTAATATTAATAAAAAATAACCATGTTTCATTTGACTCCAACCGCATTTTCATTTTCACAATGCTAACATCATTTAGAAGTAGAAGATAGATATGTGCACGTGTTCCCAGCCATCAACTCACCTAGGGAAAGGTGATATTTTAATGTAGGAATATGCAACTCTAATAGACAAGCACTACTTTTTCCTTATTAGTCATTGTCAGACTAAGGGTGGGGAACAAAGTTCATGTTGAATACTGCTATTTGTACTCTCTTAACTGACCATACTCTGTATCACCTCTGTATTAGAGGTGTGATGGTGAGATTGTTTTCATTCTTTCACGTTTCATGTGGAGTAGAATTTAATCAGGAGTTGTACGGAGAAATACGAACTTACGATGTAGAATATAGTACTTAAGATCAAGCCTGAAACTCCTGCTGTAATGCATGCGTAGCTCACTGTGTACAGAGGTTTACAGGAAGGAATACCTGATACACCTTGCCATTAGTCAGAGGAAACAGACTGGCACTCCTTAACAAAACAAAAGAATGAAAAAGATAACTATAATAAAGAGAATATACCAAGCATTACTAAAACATATCCAACTAGTAGAAGAGAAACAGCAGACATGGACCATAACAGCACCCTCTGTTTTTTATCCTACGAAAGAAAGGATCCATGTCAGGAAAACAATTCCATTAAAGAGCCAAATCCAGTCACAAACGGTAAGTGTTATACAGCAACAAGAAACATCACACCTTAAAATGCAAAAGTATGTGCCCAAAATGCAATCCCACAAAACAAGTAACAGCAGCCATCAGAGAACTGGAAATTTATTAAATAAGAAAAAATCAAGACCAATTCTAAATAATCAACAATGACATACATTCACCTTCTTTAGCATTTACAGAGTGTGTGTTCGTGAGAGAGAGAGAGAGAGCAGTGAAGATCAGTAGCAAAAGCCAAGTGATAGAAAGGACTGCAGAAATTAACCTTAGGATTCCCTCTGGGTCAAAAGGTGCACGGCACCACTGAGGAGAGTTAGGTGGTAGAGGTCCATAGTCAGGAGAATTTACACTGCATTCCTGATACACAGGGTTAACATCTTTCAATTATCAACAATAAAATGCACTAGTACAGGGTTCAAACCTTGGTAGATTCAATATTAAAGTTACCAAAGAAGGCCCAGTAGAATGACCTTTGTTCTTCTGTAAACAGGATGTTGATAAAGGTGATGTTCACCCAGAATAACTCGGTCAATAAAACCAACAGCATTGCAAGGAGGTTCAAGACTACCCCTCACTCCACAATAAACCTATTAAGTAAATATTGTGTTTCAATTTAGTTCCAGACAAATACATTTATAGCAGTGGTGAAATCTTGTAGTAAGGGCCAACCAAATTCAGTCATGCACCAATACGTAATAACCTCAGCAATTAGTAATGCAGAGAATAAATAATTTAACTCACAATTTGAGTACCAGAAGCAAAACCAGACAAATTCATGCTTGGAGCTTCATATTCCCAAGTTGGAACTGAAAGGCCATACAGAAAGCACATGTAAAACGAGCACAATCCAATAGCAAACAACCTGCATTACACAGAAAAGTTACAACTCGAGAATAAACAGAAAAAAGGGAAACATATGTAAACCTCAAAAGTGATGCTTTTGGTCTCACATAGGCAGACACAGATGCTGATTGAAATGCAAATATGAGCATCAACAGAAATATCTAGCAACACTAACCACTGAGTGTAGTATTTCCTAGCAAAATCAGCCAGTGAGTCAACCATGATATTGTTAACAAGCCAGATCTCCGAGATTGAAGCCAGCAAATATCCAATTGATATCCTCTGAAAATTATATGCGCACACTTTCAACATGCATGATGACAGTAGGCTAGTGCATTTCATGTATCCAAATCACTCATGATTAAAACCAGAGAAGAAAATGAAACAAACTTCTAGACCTATCAACCATAATAATGGTACCTGTAGTACACCTAGCCAACGTATCTTGCCGACATCAACTCCATATGTTAAATGGTTACGCCCATGGAAATACCCACCTAAGAACACATTGCAAAGAGAAATAAACAAGAAATCTTCATTAACAACAGCATTTATAATAAATTATGTTCCGTGCGTCAGACCAAGTGCATGAAAGTAATACAATGTAAGCGTGAAATATAAAGTAAAATATTTATATTCAACTCAGAGAACTTAGTAACCTACAACTGTTTGACTTCGACCAATATAGCTAAAAGAAGATTCAAGGAATCTCGAGCTTAGATCAAGTTTATGCTTAGGATAAGCTAATGGAACAATGACAGAATACCTTGCAGTAACAACCCCAAGAGAAAGAGATTTATTGCTCTAAGCATGACTTTCTTTGTGGCAGTTGTCTTGTTAGAAATTCTCTGCAAGGTAATTAGTATATTTACAGACAGTTTATAAGTACGCAAATAGAATTCCATTGCAGCTAAGTGCTTTATTTTTAAAAGATGAGCTTCCCCGGCAATATCATTTGGGCAAACACAACACTGCCGCATACAATACAGGGGCTTTAGAGAAAGACTGGATGGAAAAACAAGGGCAATTTTGCATATGAGGAGAAAGAAGGATAAGCTCTACCTTGAATGCTAGACTGATAGAAACGCCAACAAGAAAAAGAAAAAATGGCATTACAAAATCCGCAAGTGTAATACCGAACCACGGAGAGTGATTAATCGATGGGAAAGCTCCTCCAGCATCATCAACCAAAATCATCAACTGTTCATTCATTGTTTGAGAAAACCAATTAAATCAGGAAAAAGAGAGAGTATTTAGAAGGTGACGGTGAAGTAATACTAATACACAGCTCATCAAACGGTTGATTTAAGCTTTAACTAACTAATTAATTTCGCAAATGAAATGATCAATGGTAATATTCCACACAGGACTCAGCATCACTTTATCCTCCTTATTCAAGTGTTTACTCTCTGTAACTACTAAACCACAAATACCAAATTTGTCTGTGGCTTGGCGTACCGCGACTGTGAGGCCACGGAAGACGTCGAGAGAGGCGAGGCGTTGACTAGGTGTCGATGCATCGGGACCGTTGGATGGTACGGAGGGCACAAGACTTTGGATCTCATTGGATGAGCCTCTGTCTCTGTCTCTGTAGGGAAGAAGAAGAGGAGCAACGTCGACGGCCGCAGACATTTTTCTTATCAGTGTTTTTTAAACCCTCGGTCTCGTCCGTCTCCGTGTAATTAATCGTTTTGGATGCAACAAAGGCGGTGCTCTGTGTTACAGTTACAGTGTGTGTTAGTTGACCAACGGACAAGTGGTGGCGCGTGTGGGCTCTGTTTATTGTTATTTCTTTTTGGTCAAATGTTTATTGTTATTTCATTTGTAAGTAATGTCGTCTTCTCCATTTTGTTTACTATTTCATATCAAATTAAAGTGAGAATAATCTTAATGGTCTTTATTTTGTGAATAATTTGCCCCTATAAGATGAAATTTTTTAGAACCCTAAATTAATTTACGAAATGTAATGATTTTGTTAAGAATTGAAATTTAATCATTCACATCTACTTAGGCTTAGCAAAAATTGAAGTTTAAAGAATATCTGAATTAGAGCAGTTGGCCATGGTTCTTACACCCAAATTTAAGTTCTTGCTCCTGTAAAATTGACTATTGATTGTATTTAAAAATAATAACGAAAGTCTGAAAGGTAACATATTAAATCAAGTTGAAGAGAGTGACAATTGGTTTGGAAGGCTACCATAATTAAGATATGGAAACGGATTCGATGCACTATGCAGGCAATGGCAAAATTAATGAAATGAATGAGATATTAATTTTCCATTTATTCTGAAGATTTGAGAAAGATTGAGCTTTGACAAATCTCGCAGACACGTTCACATTTAATTAGGGATCCAATTTCCCAATTAAAACTAATATACAGTTTTTATAAAATAAAAAAATTATATTGTTTGGAGGAGACGTGTGTAAAGAAAGCTTCCACAATTGTCTTGGCCATTTGAGAAATCGAATAGTGGAGCAGAAATAGGTATTGTTTGAGAGTAAGATACAACTGTCTTGATTAGCAATTCCTTCCTATATATATAGAATATACGTAGAATTTCATTTCATTTTGTTTGTGCATGATACGTAGGATGATATCTGAAATAGGAAAGTTTTTGGCGTTTGGGTGTTGGGCAGCAAATGAAGATTGAAGTGAAGACACTTGGCAATTAGAAAGCAATTTGGCTGCCTAATTGTAATTCCAATTTGCCAACATGCACCACAAAATCAAATCAAACTAAAAGAGTGAGTGAGTGAGTGAGTAATTAGAGTAAGGACAATCTGTTTTAAGGCTGGTAGACAGACAGACAGACAGATAGATAGCTATTAGGCTACAAAATATATAATAAATCAGAGCAAAGCAGCAGTAACTCACACAGAGATCAGACATCAGAGGAAGGAAGGAAGGATGAGGAAAGATGATAAATGGGGTGGTGGTGCGGTGGAGATAGAGGCAGAGCCAGCGACGACGTCGGATGAGGTGAAGCAAGGTTGGCTGCTGAAGCCAGAAAATAAAGAAAATGGTCGTCACGAGCACGAGAGGAATATTGATGGGAAAAAGAAGAAGAGGAGGATGATGAGCAAGATTTTGGGGAGCCTGGTGAACATAAGGAGCCTAGTGGTGGTTGGGATTGCCATTGCGGTGGCCTTAATCATTGTCCTAGTTAAGATTATTGCGCAACGCAACCACCACCATCTCCACTCTTCATCACCTCACAACTATACCACCGCCCTTCACCAAGCGCTCCTCTTTTTCAACGCCCAACGCTGTATGTTATGTTTGTATCCAATATTATCATTTGGCCGTTTCTTGTTCTTTGGATTCTGCTTTTCTTTTGCCTTCAAAATAAAATGCACAAATGAGTTCCCAAGTTTTGTTCTTTTTTCTTATAAATTGTGATACCAAATGCCAATGCCTCCTCACCATTTATTTTTTTTTAAAAAGGAATTAGCATAAGCTGCATAATGCTTTTCTTTTTCCCCAAAAGAAAAACGATTTAGCTAGCTTAGGATTTGGATTTTGGATTTTGGATTTTGAACTAGTTCTGGCCGTCACAACAAGGAAAATCCAGGAAATTGTTTTAATAGAGTAATTAGTGGACTTTCAACGCCAGTTCAAATTAGATGCACACTACTGAGTACTGAGTCAGTCATTGTATTTGTAGAATTATAAATTATGTGGATTAGTAACACCACACCATGAGTGTCACGGTCATACTAAAGAATTTCTCGTTTACTCCTTCCTATTGGTTAAATAAATACATACCAACATGTAGTAAGATATTTTTAATTGAACTAACATCTACTCCTAATTAACCTGTAACTTCCATTTTATATATGCAGCTGGAAAACTGCCAAAGGACAACAATGTTTCATGGAGAGGTGATTCCTGCTTGACTGATGGCAACTCTAACACCAAAACTCTGGTTGGTGGATATTACGACGCTGGAGACGCAAGCAAGTTGAGCTTCCCTGCATCTTTCGCCATGACCATGTTGAGCTGGAGCGTGATCGAATACAGTGCAAAATATGAAGCACTAGGAGAGCTAGACCATGTCAAGGGCATCATCAAGTGGGGAATAGATTACCTTCTCAACACCTTCAATTCCTCTGCTCATTCCATTGCCAATGTTGTTGCAGATGTTAGGGGAGGAGATCATGATGCTAACTCTCATGACTGTTGGATACGTCCTGAAGATATTGACCACCCAAGAACTGGACAAGAGTGTTATAACTGCCCAGCCCTCGCTGCAGAAATGGCTTCTGCTTTAGCTTCTGCATCCATTGTTTTCAAAGATAACATTAACTACTCACAGAAACTTGTTCATGGTGCTGATTTACTCTTTAAATTTGCTACCAAACAGCAAGGTGCAAAGTATGCTGGCGGTGCAGACCCGTCTTCCCCTCTCTACAATTCTACTGGTTTCTGGGATGAATTTCTGTGGGGGATCGTGGTTGTATCTTGCAACAGGGAATTTATCCTATCTTCAACTTGTTACTAACCCTGACTTGGTTGGGCACGAAAGGGCTTTGTGGACTGACCCTGATAATAGGGTACTTAGCTGGGACAACAAGCATGCTGGTGCTTTTTGGTTCTAAGCCGACTGAGATTGTTCCTGAGTTACGGCTACCCCTACGAACAGATGCTGAAAAAATTTCACAGCAAGACTGAGGAAACAATGTGCTCTTACCTTCCTGTTTTCCCAAGCTTCAGAAGAACAAAAGGAGGGCTGATTCAGTTGAACCATGGAAGGCCAAAACCTCTTCAGTATGTAGTCTATGCAGCATTTTTAGCTCAACTATATAGTGACTACATTGACGCTATTTCTGCACCTGGATGGTATTGTGGACCCACATTCTACTCCAATGAAGAACTGCGCAGGTTTGCCAGGACCCAAATTGATTACATTCTTGGCAAAAATCCTCAGGGATAAGCTACGTTGTAGGCTTCAGTGAACATTTTCCACAGCATGTGCACCATAGAGCAGCATCCATTCCCCACAATAAGATCAAGTATGGCTGTAAAGGAGGATTGAAATGGAGAAACAGTCGGGCACCGAATCCAAATACAATTGTCGGGGCCATGGTTGCTGGTCCTGATAAGCATGACAATTTCCAGGATGTCCGTTTCAATTACAACTACACTGAGCCGAGCCTTGTAGGAAATGCAGGTCTTGTTGGTGCACTTGTGGCACTATCCAGTGGAACCCCGCTGGTATTGACAAAAACTCCATGTTCTATGCAGTTCCTCCCTGACTTCACCCCCACCGCCTCCTCCATCACCTTGGATACCCTGAGATGTTTTAGTAACATTCATCTCTTGTGATATGCGCATCTTTCCCTATGTCGTCAAATATTCTTTTTGCTTTTTTTCTTTTAAAAACCAAAAACAAAACTGAAAACTGTTGATTCTATTTTTGCATTTTTTTCCTGTCCAACAACAAAATTTCTCGGTGAAATCTAATAAGATTACTCCCAAAAAGGTCTGATAATTTTTCTCCAGGTTCAGTCTAACAAGATGAGCTTACATTATTCTCAGTGAAGTTCTATCTTCCAATATCATCTCAATGTCAAGTACACAAATTTGAGTTATTCTTCCTTCCGAGTCATTGCCGATTGAGACACCCTGCTCCATCAATAAGCTCTCCAAGTCTTTTTGCAGCAGAAGCCAAAGTCTGATCACTTTTACAGAAAGCAAACCTAATGTATCTCTCCTGATAGCTGTAACCTCCCTGAGCAAATTTCTCCAGAGACAAGTGTGTATGAAAAATCCACATCCTGGCACCGCCACAACCCCTGCTTTCTGTATTAACATTTTAACATAATCTACCTGAAAAAAACTCAATCATTCATATCACAAAAACAAGTCATTTATCTTACATGAAGAAACATAGACTGTGAATTGCAGCCTGCAAGACTGGAGAAATGCAACCAACCCTGACAAATTAATTGAAGGTTTTCTGCGAAATTATAAGACCACTAAAGTAAAAGGCAAGCATACATCAGAAAGTTTGCAATTTTCAGGTAGCTCCGCAAATAAAAAGAGTGCACCCTGAGGCTTGAATTGAATCTTAAAGCCAAGTCTGGTTAGCAAATTGACAATGTAGTCTCGTCTTGATTCATAATCCTGAGCATAATGGACAACAATGACGGATTAGTCATCATTACACCAGTTGCATCACATGGACAAATAAGCTACTAGGGGATAATGCCTTTTGGACCTTACACTTCTCAATGATTCAAAGTATTCAGGGGGGCTTCCCAAAGCAGTCAAGGCAGCTTCTTGGAAAGGTGCTGGAGCAGAATCTGTAAGTTTAGCATGAATGTTTCTGATAGCAGAGGCAATGAAAGCTGGAGCAATTGCCCACCCGACCCTCCAACCTGATAGACAAGATTTCAGCAACGAGACAATACAATTCTAATAAATTTGAAGCAGAAAGAAACAATTAGCTCTATTACAGAGAAAGAAACAATTAGCTCTATTACAGAGAAAGAAAAGCATGCATAAGAAAATTCAATCAAAGCTCTTTGGGGGACAAATAATAAGATGTAAGCTATGACCTGTTACACTGAACGTTTTAGATAAGGAAGACGTGATAATAGTCCGCTCTTGCATTCCTGGAAATGAGGCAAGGGATATGTGTTTCTCACTGTTGAAGGTTATATGCTCATATACCTGCAGAAACATTCAAAAAGAAAAATCCATAATTCTTGTAGTAGTTTAATTCAGAAAAAGCTTATGCTCAATGCTAAAAGAAAATAAATAGCAAAAGTAAAAAGAACAAAGGAGCATTAGCAACATCTTATTCCATTTTATAAATATCGAAAGCGGTTCAAGTTCAGTATGCCTAAGTCTTGTTAGTATAAGCAAAAGAATGTCATACTTCATCTGTTATAGCTAGGCAATTCCTGGCGCAACATTCTTCAGCAATAATCTCAAGTTCATCTTTAGTGAATACTTTGCCAGTTGGGTTGTGAGGACTGCAAATTTTACATCAGCACATATTGACATAAAAATAATAATACGAGAAATATGATTTCTTGGTGGTTGCTTCTAACCTGTTGAGTACTACAGCTTTTGTTCTCCCAGTGAAAGAGTTGATGAATTTGTTAGGGTCCAAGGTCCACTGAGGTGGGTCAAGAGCAACGTATACCTGTGACATTCATCGTATTGACCAAAATTAGTAGAAATTTGAAATTCCGTCTGTTGGTAACTGGTAAGCCTAATCATCATCAACAATCAGAAGCATCAGCAGCTGCTCTAATCTGAATTCATAACACAGAGTGAGTGAAGTGCCTTCAGGGACAAGTAATAGGAAGCAGAGGCTTACTTACTGGGACTCCCCCTGCCATCTTAATACATCCTTCATATGTTTCATAGCAAGGGTCAAACAGTACAACTTCATCACCCTTGTCTATTACTGTCCAAACAGGAGAGGAAAACAAATTATATCAATCACCAAACAAGAAAAAGAGAAATCCCAATAAGATTGAGAATATTATGAAGTGGTTCTTGGGACTCTCTCCACCACTCCCAGCCATTTTAGTTTATAATAAATTTTCTTTTTCTTTTTCTGTTTCTGTTTGTGCATGTAGGAAAAAGAAAAAGAAAGTAAACTAAAAGAAGTTAATTTTGAAGGTGATAAATGAAAGTGAAGCTTAGAGTGTTGAGGTAGCATACTTGCAAAGGCAGCTGCCGCAAAGGCCTCAGATTGGCCACAACAAATAGCTATATCAGTAAGAGGGTTGACATCCAATCCATGGATTTGCTTCATTATGTTTGCCAGGAGGTCACATATTCCAGGTACATGCCTTACATTAATTAACATCAAGGGAACATTAATATTTAACATCAAAGCTAAGCAACATTAATATATTATTTAGCTTGAGTTAGTCTAACATACGTAGTTTATGTGCCTATACCTGTATTGGTTGAAGTCGGAATGAATAGCTGAAATGGCAGCGGATTTGATATGGGAAGGTGCAGGGAAGTCTGGGAAGCCTTCGGCGAGGTTGATGGCGTTGCATCTCTGGGCAAGATGGGACAGTTCCTGAATGGGTGATGGTGCAAAACTCTTTGCCACGCTCGATAACTTCTCCTCCATTTCACTTTCAATTTCAATTTCAATAACGCTTCTTCTGAGCTAGTTTTCTTTCTCCCCTGTAGGCTGTCCTTCACTTCTTCACTCTATCTCTATCCATATATAGCTTAATAGCTATATATCGCTAGTTTTCTTACTTTTACAATTAACCTCTCTCTCTCTCTCTCTCTCTCTCTCTCACACACACACACACTACTCAGTCAGGAAGGACTAGGATGAGGATGGATTCTGATTTTACATGAAACTAACACCGTTGGAAAAACATCAGACAAGTTACAAAATTTCACCAGAAACTTACACCAAAAGCGAAAAGCGGAAAGTAAAACAAACAAGACGCACATGTGAGTGTGACCATGTATTTACGTTGGCATATAGCGAAAATGCCCTTCACCATTCACCACCTGTGTGTGGGTGTTGTGGTAAAACCGTGAAGGTGCTTACAAGTGCAGGAAAGAGCTAGGAAGCAGCAGCCTTTGGAATTAATCTAAACGCGAGTCCCACCCTTGACCCATCTGGACCCCATTGAGAATGAGACTCTTTTGTCCATACATATCATCATATATCCATATGATGTCTTGCCTTTTTCTTTTTGGGGAGATTCGAATTAAACTCGAAGCACAACATACAACTAGTTGAACAAGAGTATAGCGTGGAAATGAAGAACCAGCTGCTCTGTTCCAGCACAGATGAATCAACTACAGACGAGAATGATGAAGAGTATTGGCCAAGATCAGTAGCTGCTAATAATAATTGTTGGTGGAGATCATGGGGTGCAAAGTTTGATGTTAAGATGATGAAGGTTGATCCAAGGATGAGAGTGGTGAGAGAGTTGGAGAGACTGGCTTTGGTGGCAACGCACAGTCATCATGAAGGGTTGAACGAGCTCCGGCACAAGCTGCATATGTATGGATCAGGTGATTTCTGGATTCCTATAGGAGGAATCACTAAGGAAAACATGGACATCCCACCGCTGGCCACAATTCTCTTGGTTGGCTTCTCTGCTTCTGGCAAGACCTCTCTCGTCAACCTTATGTACTCTGTTTTGGGTCGCTCTGGACTCGTACCCTTTGCTCAAACATCACCAGGGACAGGTAGGTACTAATTAATTAACCTGATTAGCTATATATTTTAACTCAGTTGCTTAAGTTAACTTAATTATACACACACACACACACACACAAAACAAAACATATATTATTAATTATTATATATTAGTTAGAGAACATGGTATGTTTGTATTGGTACGTGCTGCGTGCACAATGTGTATCCTTTGTTATTAATTATTATTATTAAGTAATTAATTGAATTTGTGTTTGTGTTTGTAGGAAGTTATTCTTCAAATCATAGTAGTCAATCTAGAGCTAGCATGGTTTTGAAAGAGCACAATGTGCTAAGGTCTGTGCGAAGTGGGTTCTGTGTGTTTGACTCGAGGGGATTCGAGTACGACCAAATGGGTGAGGGTGTTGAAGAACTAGTGTCAAGTTGGATGAATGACGGGGTTCGCCATAACCAAGTGTGCTTAAGACCAGGCGACGATGATGCGTTAATGGAACATGATGAATATTCGGCTTCAAAATTTGTGAGGAGGAGAGTGAATTGTGCAATGGTGGTGGCTAACATGGCAGAAATCTACAAGGCATTGCAGGCTGGTGATTCTAAGCCAATGGAGGCCACAAGGCAGCTTTTCTGCTCTGTCAGTGCTTTTACAAATTGTAGTAAGTTTTCTTCACTAATTTTAATTCCTTTTGTATCATTTAATTCTTCAATTAATTTATAATATATATAATTTGGGAGTGCAGATGATGATGAGAGGCCTATCTTGATCTTGACACATGGCGACATGTTATCAGCCGAGGAGAGGATTGAAGGGCGTCTCAAAATCTGTGAAAGTGTGGGTGTATCGGAGACAAGTGGAGTATATGACATCGTGTGCCTTACCGAGTATGGATTTCTGGCAGAAGAATCAGACCCAGTTTCAGCCTATGCCCTCACTGAAGCAGTGTATAGGGCATTGCTGATATCGGACAGAACCCACTCACCCAAGAAAAGCCTTGAGGACCGGGCATCGCTTGTATTATCCTGGATCATGTGCTTTCTTGGCTCTCTATTTGCTCTGCTTGCTCAGATTTGCCTCAAAGTCGGTGGACACACCAAGGACATATATTAAAGAGTTAATTATAGTTTAGTACTTTGTGATTATATCCTTAAGACATATTAGTCCCTATATTTTAAATTTTTACAATAACATATCCGGTCTTTTATTTTTGTTGCAATGTAATTCTGCCGTTAGAATGGCTGTTAGAATTTGTTAATCGATGACGTGGCACATATAGGGCCCACTTCTATAAACTTAAATAAATTAAAATATTAATAAACTATTAAAATATATATAAAAACAAAACAAAACAATTCTGAAATTGAAGGAGAAAAAAACATAGACCCATTCACCCCCGCGTTACTCTTCTCCTCCCCTCCCACCCCCTCAGTCAGAACCCAACCTGCAACCCCCAGTGATGGTGGCGGCCCTCTCAAGCGGGGCTCTCATCGAAATTCTTAGAGAGGTACTTGGCGGTGACCATGCCGACCTCGAACAGCAAGTTGTCGCCGCTCGACCTAATCTCGCAAGAGCAACTCCACCGATACAAGCCCGGGGTGTGGGACCCAGGCCCAAGCCCAAAACCATGTTCCAAAGTAGAGGGGAGCCCAGGCAGCATGCGGGCCCCACGCACACCGGGCAAGCCCGCGGGGAAGTTGCCTCGAGGCCCAACTCAAGCCGACGCCAACGATGACGCCAAGAATAAAAAATTTTTAAAAAATCTGAAATATTCGTAAATATTTTTTAATACATACCTATCAATTTTATTATTATTAATTTTATACATACAACTAAAATTAATCCCATGTAAAAAATAAAATAAAAATAAAAATGAATAGTAGTAGCCCTTTTCCATGGCAACGGTGGAAGTGCACATTACTATTTGCGAGGCGTACCACTATTCACGTGAATAGTAGCCCCTAGCTCCCCCACCCTCCCCCTTGCCATGGCAACTCCCTAACGGGTGGAGTTGCTCTAATAGACCACCACTAGAGAAGGCTCGGACTTTGAGAAATCTAGCAACTGCCACACCACACCCACACCACACTCACACTGGAGACACAGAGAAGCGAAGTTGATAGAGAAGACAAAAATGGTGATGAAACTTTCTTGATGGTTTTGCTTCACCTTCATATGAAACAAGAGGTAATCCCGACAAATCAGTAAACTCTTTTTTTTTCCTGATACCACTTATCTGCTAGTCTTTGGCTTCATACATTTCTTCAATTGGTAGATCTCTCAAATCCCATTTCGCATTAGCTTCAAGATCTGAAAATAAACAAGTCAAATAAAAAAAATATCTTCTTTTTCAATTCCAATATCTAAAAACCATAGTTTTTTGACCATTTCTTCATTCTTAGGCGATTTGGCTATCTGGGTACTTGACCGCGGAGGGTAGAAGCCCAATTGGGAAACCGTAGTTGGTGAGCTTGGTGTGGGCCGGAGACGGGGTTGGAATTGGGTTCGGGTTCAGAGTTTTAGGGTCGGCGTTCTGGGTAGAGAAAGCTATGAGGAGGAGGAGGAGGAGAGAGAAGCAGAGGAAGAGAGATTTGGCCATGGCGGTTTTTTCTTTTTTCAATTGGTTGGTTTTTGCATTTGCAAAGAGAGAGAAAAGTGGGTAGAGAATGCAGATGAGAGAGATGCATAAGATCAGAGTGATGTTGACCATCCGATCTCGCCCGGAAGCGCCGGCCGACGATGGGAACGAGGTCCGGAGGACGTGATTGGTGAGGCTGGAGTTCGTGGGCGAGGATTGGAGTTTGGGATCGAGGCAGGGGTGGTCCGGGGTTCTAGGTTCATTGGGGCGGGAGGGGTTTTGTGGGTGAAACCGTAAGGGGGTGGTCATGGGGGAGAATCGGGAAGGGGGCAGAGAAGAGAAACAAAAGGGGGTTTGAATGGGTATGTGTGGAGGAGAGAGAAAGGCTCAACTGAAATCAACCCAGATTTGGGAGGGTGAAGATGGTGGAGGAGAGAGAAAGGGAGAGGCAGAGGGATAACGCAGAGGAGAGAGAGAGATTATGATGAGGTTTTATTGTTTTATTGTTTTATTTTTATTTTTAAATATTTTATTCATATTTTAATGAATTTAAGTTTATAGAAGTGGGTTCTACGTGTATCACGTCATCACTTAACAGATTTTTTAACAGTTATTCTAACAGCAGAATCACATTGCAACAAAAATAAAAGACCAAAGTATGTTATTGTTAAAATTAAAAATGTAGGGACAAACATGTCTTAAAGGTATAACCACAGAGTACTAAATTATAATTAACCCTATATTAAATTAAACTAACCCACTCAGCTATGCTTTGCTAGGCTTCTGATTATATATGTGTAATCTAAATCAATATTTGCAACAATGTGGACATGATTACATATAATAGAAAAGTTAATATAGATTTAAATTTTCATTCAGGAGTTGGGTTTAATCCTCAGATTTGGTGATTGTAATTCATATCCTTTGACTTTTATGCCACATAGAATAACATTACTTTTTAAATATTTTCTTATGTAATCTTTTATTTTATTTTTAAAATCATTTTTAGTTCCAAAATTGCCTCTAATGACTTGAATCGAGTAATAGTCATTTATGTCATAATAATTAGCCTTTTTTTTATAGGTAACATACAATTTTATTTGTCTATTTTTATGTCCGACCTATAATTAGCCTTGTAATTTATGTTCCTAACTTATAGCTAGTCTTTTAATTTATGTTCCTAACTTATAAATAACATGATTTGTCACTAAATTTTTTTCATTGCTAATAATAACACTATTTACCTAAATGTCAGGTATATAATTTCATGTGGGTACTTGTCTGATCGATTGGTACATTATGTGGGTCTTTACTTTTCATTGATTAAATTATATTTTATTCATATATTAGGAATATTATCAATGAAATAATTCAAATTTTAAATTTTGAAATTCAATTACAAGGAAATAATGCATTAAATAGATTTACAATGTGTTTTCTTTATTTACATCAAAAGACAAAATCGACAAAAAAAATAAATAAATGTCAAAGCACCATTGTTTAAAATAAAAAACAAGTGAACTAAACTCAATGACAGCTAATCATTTTACACCTAGATCTAAGAAGCCATTTATATAATCGAGGAGAATGATTTGTTGTTTAGTTTTTGTTTTGGAATTTGAGCTGTATCACCACCACCCATCACTAGATAGCCCCACAAGACAACAACAGCCTTTCCTTTGCTCTATCTACTTGGATAAGAGCAACTCCACCGGTTGCAGCCCAGGCAGGGGGGCGGGACCCACGGGCCCGAGCCCAAAAAGGAGCTTCCAGCAGTAGGGGGCAGCCCAGGCAAGGAGCGGGACCCACGCACACTGGGCAAGCCCGCGGGGGGAAGAAGCCTGAGGCCCAACTCGGGCAAGCTGACGTTAGCAACAAAAAAAATTTTAAAAAAAATAAAAAAAATCTGGAAAAATTCAGAAATATTTTTTAATACATACCTAGCAATTTTATTATTATTAATTTTATACATACAACTAAAATTAATCACATGTAAAAAATAAAAATAAAAGTAAAAATGAATAGTAGTTGTGCCATGGCAATGGGTGGAAACACACATTGCTTTTTGCAAGGGCAGCTACTATTCATGTGAATAGTAGCTACCCTAGCTCCCTCCCCCTCCCCCCTTGCCATGGCAAAGGGAAAATGGGTGGAGTTGCTCTAACTATTAACCAAACCAAACCATTACCCAAGAAAGAGCCAAGGTGAAAATACAACTGAAAATGAATGCGGCTCATGTAAAGCAAAGGGAACACACAAAACACCAAATATTTTTAAGAATATACAAACAAAGGTAGAGGTAGATAGAGGCAAGGTCTAAAATATCGATGGTATCGGAAATATCGGTAGTCCAAAAATACGGAAATTTCGATGGAAATGTCGGGATATTATCGATATTTCGGTCCATGTTGTCGATATTATCGATATTTTGGTTTATGGAGGTCTAAAATATCGATGGTATCGGAAATATCGGTAGTACAAAAACACGAAAATTTCGATGAAAATATCGGGATATTATGGATATTTTGGTCCATGGATAGAGGTAGAGGTAGAGCACGTGGTGTTTAGTTGCAGAGATTTTAGTAACTATTTAGCATCCACATCCACTGATATTAATACTTCATTAATTAATGCGTAACCTTGATTTCTGAAAACAGGGATCAGATTCAGAGGCAGAGCACATGAATCATCAGAGTAGCATTGCGCCCGCCCTGCAAAATCTGTACAACTTGCCACACAACAACACCACCATTATATATGCTTGGTGGTGGTTGGTTGTTTAGAACTTGCTTGATGGTTGATATATGCTTATGCTATCAGATTCTACTTTGTGAAATATATAATTTTGGTCTCTCCGAGCAAAGACTGAGGCTAAAAACTTTATGCTCATGTAGAGAACATAAAGCGTATCCAAGTCCAATTAAAACGTGAGACGACTTCCACTTGCTTCTGGGTTCTTCTGCGCAATCTTCAATTATTATTAGTATTACAGACAAAAATAGTAATAATAATCTTTGTTTACAGGTGTTGTAAAGGAAAGAATCAGAAGGTGACACGCAAACTACACCTAGACATTCTAAACTGTTGCCACGTCAGTGCATGCATTGTAGTTACGCATGTTTTCACAGTTGACCCAACAAACTCTTTCTACTCTCCTTGACATTCTAGGATGTTCCCCTGCTGCAGCTCTGTTTTGTTCCAGGACTTTTCCGAATTCCAAATGAGGAGGCCATCAATTTAAACAAAGCAATACGAGCTAGGAAACAATTGAATTGAGCACCAATGTCATTTATAGGGATCAAAATGCAATATTTACGAAAAACATTGGCTGCTGCTGTAGCACCAAGGTCAAGTTCAGTTTGGGTCGTTGGGAATCAAGCTCTGCGACAAGAACATGCTTCGGCCATGGCCAGTCGCCCTGCTGACCCAGCCCTTCACGCTGGGAACTATATATGAAGCTGACGCTGTTGTTGTCACCACAGGAGATCCTCAAGTATATGTATACATATATATAAGACATGTAGCAATATACATATATAGGTAGTCCAATTGAGTTTTTTGCTTTCAATTAGGTAGTAGATGTACAATATATGTCTTAATATGCATCCATTCAGCTAACTACTAGCTGCTGGCTATAATTAACTACAACATCAATTGATGAAAATCTATGTATAGGATACAGAAAATGTTGCAGAGGAAAAACCGGCCGTTGATGAGCAAAAACCACCCGGCAGCTGTGGCAAAGGAAAAGGAAGAGGAACAGAACCTCTTTCACCTCCTAATAACCCTCATATCCAAACGCCAGTTTCCCGAGGCTAGAGAAGACACAAGTGAACCTGCAGCCGGATCCATCGGACCACCCAATCAATTATACTCAGAAAAGGCGAGCTAGCCAATACGCCACAGCTGACACTGGTTTATCATTAGAGAATTTGGATTTGGAAAAGGTGAGCTGTGTGGGGCTGGACGGTACACCCTGGCCAAGGGACAAGGAAAATGAGGAGCACAAGATGGATAGAGAGAAGGAACAGGAACGCGTACTAGATGAACGAGAGTACTATATGTTGTACAATTGAATGCACTCCCTTAATGATGGACTATGTAACAAACTCAATGAATCACACACTTACACACTCAAAAAATGGCCAAGCACAAATGACACAAGTGTTTATAGAGGTTCAGCAATTGTCTACGTCCTCTTTGGGGATCCCTTTCAGCAATTGCCTACGTCTTTCACACCCATTGCTCAACACTTTGATACACTTACAATCTCACTCACACTTGGTTTTCCTCAACTTGCTTACCACTAGTTTTCAGCTACTTTGCTTTCTTTAAAGCCAGAAGAAAGCTTCCTTCTTACTGCACATTCCAACACCAGCCACCCTACAAAGACTCAAGATTTTGGGCAAATCATAGAGTGGGAGAGTTATGATACAAGCAATCAAACAACTTTAAAAGATGTTCTAATTTTCCCAGCAACTGCCAATCATTCTAGAACCCATAAAAGTCTTTGGAGTTACTTGGAGGTAGGTAGGAAATCAGAAACATGTGAAAAGAATGCAAAAAACACGTGGAAAAATAAAAAAGCACGAGACTGGCGACCGGTCAAAGGAAGCTCCGATCAGTTGCAATGGGTTAGTTTCGAAGTTTTGCAATATGCTTCAAAAATGACCAATCGCAAGTTCATGGCGACCGGTCGCATGCTGCGATTTTTCCAAACGTTCGACTCTGCTTCAAAACAACCGGTCGCTTCTTCCGAAACCTGTATCTTTAGGTGAGTCAATTTTTTCCAACAATCTCCACCTTGGCGAGCCTAAATTCCTTGTGAAAATCATTGCTTTCCAGGACATCTGTAACTTCTTGAGAACCGTTCTGATAACTCCTAATAACTCCACCTCAATCTTTAACATGGAACAAGATTGAGCAACCTCAAACAATGTTTGAACTTTGTTGTTGTGACTGGCCTTGTGAGACAATCTGAAGCATTCTTTGCTATATGAATCTTCCTTATCTTGATATCTCCATCGTTCACCCAATCCCTTATCCGGTGATATCGAAAATCAATGTGTTTGGACCTTCCATGAAACGCTTAATTCCTGACTAAGCATATTGCACTTTGACTGTCACTTTGAATCACCACCAAGTCTTGAGCTAACCCGAATTCTTTTGCCAATCCCTTCAGCTATATTGCTTCCTTAGAAGCTTCCGTTAGCGTCATATACTCCGCTTCAGTAGTAGACAAAACACTGACTGATTGTAGCACTGCTCTCCAACTAATTAGTCCGCCAAAGACAAGTAAAAACATATCATGTGGTAGATCTCCTCCTGTCTAAATCCCCTGCATAATCTGCATCCACATAACCCGATACACATGCCTTTTCTTGTTGTCTTTCAAACAATATCTCAAACTTCTTAGTGCCCTTCAAGTACCTGAGAATCCATTTTTCTGCATTCCAGTGTTGTTTTCCAGGATTCGCCATGTACTTCGACACCACACTAATGGCTTGGGCTAAGTCAGGGCGTGTGCAAACCATTGCATACATGAGACACCCTACCAAGCTTGCATATGGAACTTTGCTCATTTCTTCCTTCTCTTCATCCATGGAAAGACATTCCTGCGTACTTAACTTAAAATGTTGTGCCAAAGGAGTAGACACGGGCTTGCAATCCAACATATTGAATTTATCAAGTACTTTGAAAATGTACTTACTTTGTGACAGTCATAGCTTCCATGCAGCCCTGTCTCTCCTTATCTCCATTCCTAGAATCTTTTGTGCAGAACTAAGATCCTTCATGTCAAACTCCCTTCAAAGCAATGTCTTCAATTTCTGAATTTGGATAAAAGTTATAAAGGAAACCAAACCAATTTAAGACAGTTTGGTTTGGTTTGGCTTGGTTTGGTTTGGTTTGGCTTGGTTTGGTTTGGTTTGGCTTGGTTTGGCCAGTTTGGGCCTAAGCTCAATTCTCTTGTTTTATGCATTCTTTAACATTGTTAGTCCAATTATAACCAACAAATTCACAACTTAATTCATACATAAATCATTTTCTAGAGTACGAAACCATCCTAAAACTCAAAATACCATAAAACTTCATATTTCACTAACTAATATAACTCAATTCAAATATTCATATATAGTTATTAATTAATTAGAGTATTACACATATAAAAAAATATATAAATAAATAAATATACACATAAACGGTCCGGTTTTGTTTAGGCCGGTTTACGAAAGCTCAAAATCAAACCAAACCGTATACAGTCCAGTTCAATTTTTAAACCATTTGACTTTTTTTTGTCAAAACCAAACCAAATCAATAATTATGGTTTGATTCGACCGATTTCATCGATTCGGCCGGATTAATGCCCATCCCTATATACATATATTGGAATGGACAATGGAGTAACACTAGCTAACACGTATGTAACTAATTTTATATTATTTATAATAAATTCGTTTGAGGGGAGGGTATATCGTAGAAGATAAAACACCGACAAAGGGTGCGGTCACCAATACACATGCACACTTGGCTCCCAGCTCTCTACCAAATCAACATTGTCTTTATATATACTCATGAACCCGTCTTGATCAACATTAATATCTCTCTCATATTTTTATTACTATTGATTGAGAGGAAGTCTTCTATCTCTATGGCAAATTCAATTCCCTTTTCAATGCGAATCACACTGACCATCATCACCCTCCTTGCCATGCTACTGCATGCTTCACCAGTTGTAATAGCAGCACCAGCAGCCGCAGTGTCCAAAGACGAAACAACCTGCACAATGTGTGATGAGTGTCCCAACCCATGCCCTGTGCCACCGCCGCCGCCACCACCAGTTATCAAAGAATGCCCACCACCTCCTGCACCGCCTTCTCCACCACCGCCAGCTCTCCCTGAATGCCCACCACCACCACAACCACCCTCACCTGTGCATCCTCCTCCTTGTGACGCTTGTGGTGGAACCCCTCCTCCTCTTCTCCTCCAGGGTCAGATGTGCCCTCATTATTCCCCAACCGGCCTCCGCTTCCACCCTTTGCTCCAGGCACCCCACTGGTGCCACCAGGCGTTTATCCTGTAGATAATTTTAGTCCTCCACAACACCCTTATTTTTCTAAATCGGTTCATTCTAGAATGCACTCCTCCTGCTCCACTCTTGCTTCCATCTTTGTCTTGTTCACTTCAAGTTGCCTCTTCTTCTTCTTCTAGGTAAGTAAGTAACAAATAAGTTTCGGCAAGTAGCTAGCTAGCTAGTTCAGTACTGATACTGCACGTGACATGAACATGATGTATCTCTCTCTCTCTCTGTGCCTAGCTATTAGCTATATATATAATTTTCTTTTCTAATAAGGCCTTCTTCACTGAAGCGCGATTAGTGTGTAATAATTAATGTGTTCCCCCCCTCTTAAACATATTAAATAATTCAGTCCTTTCTCATGTAACTTCTCATTTCATGATGTCCTTCATATATAGCATTATATATTTTATGAATAAATAAGTATTTAACTTTTTAGTTGTTGTAACTTGTATTGTATATGTGTGTAACCTGGTAATTAATCAAATTGTTAGTTCAAGTTTTCGCAATTACATATTGTTTTCTATTTTCCATTCTTAAGATTAACAATATTAATTGATCGGCTGCTTTGGTCCCACCACCGCATGTTATTACATTACATTACAGCACGTCGATGATGTTGAAGTTTTGGATCTGCCCGTTGGGCCCAACTAGAGCCGACCTCTGAGTTTCAATTGCCGAGGTGTTGATCTTCACGTATGAACCACTAAAAGGAATTACATGTGAGGGGGAGTGTTGGAATCCTATATCGGTGGGGTGAAAGAAAACAAATGGGTTTAAATAGAATTACCACACTCTAACTAATATCGGCGCTTTTGTGGTAAAATACTTTGACAGATTAGGCGTGTGGTAAAGTGGAGGCATAATATCGGTGTTGTTAGAGTGGGGCCCAACGGGCAGATCCAAAACTTCAACAGATGATCGGTTCAGTGACTGTGTGTGTGGTCAGTGGTCACCCTTGAACCCTTCCTACCCAAAATAGTAGTGACTCATAGACAGAGACCCAAAGATATATCCCTTTCCTAGGAATAGAACGGAGAATAGGTAAGGCCACAGACGGAGACTGGGTGGGCTGGCTCTCTATATAGCCCAGCCCAATCTAGCCCAATCTAGGAAAAATATTTATTAGGTTGGGCACTAAGGCGTAATTAAAGTGGGGGTGTAAAAGCAGATGTATCTTAAATATACACACTTTGTTGCAGGAATCATATGCAATGGGAGGTGTAAATGGTTGTAAAAATGCATCACAACCGTAGAGATGCAAAATTTGATGCACTTGTGCATCCTATTTTACATCCTTTGCTGTGGACCCACGGGAGAGAAATGGAGAGAGAAAGTTGAAAGTTTCAAATAAATTATAATTTTCTACATATATATCTTTATGTTAGTTTGTAGGTAAAATCATATGTTCTCCAAATTAAAATTTTTTTAGGTCCATTTGTTTGGAAAATTAAAATAAACGTAACACACACAAAATTAATTTCAAAAAGTTAAAATATAAAAAAAAATAACACAAAAATGCATTATCACAAACAAATCAAATATACATCTTTGGATTTACATCCTTTCCCATTGGAGCAAAAAACGTATTTACACCCCCCGGAGGTGTAAAGGTGATGTAAAAGTGGCTTTACACCCTCAAAAATACACCCCACCATTGGTGATGCTCTAACACCGGAGGCGGAGGCTGAGGCTGCATATGCATCCTATTCCTATGTCTCGTAGACTTGTAGTTATGCATCAACTTAACTTAAGTTAGAGTTAATTGACCCTCTTGATATCTGCTCTGCTCTTCCATGTTTGTTGAAATTTTTCTTGTGAGATTCTTTATTGGGTGTGTGTTAACTAAGATAGCTTTTTTTTTTCTTTTTACTGCTATAACAATAAATATTTAATTTGGAGGTTCACTAATTGCAGCGGTTAACTTATTCCCCAACCTCTCCATTTATACGTTAACACTATATTATTATTTCATTGAAATACGATTTAGTGGAGGCATTGGGCTTGGCATTGAATTCTCTTAGTAAAAGAAGACGAGGAAAGAAATGCATGCATTAAAAAGTCCAGAATGATTTGACTTGTCACTTGCCCTTGTGGAGTTGTGAGCCAGCGCCACCAATTTTATAATCTTAATTACTACCATGTAACTTGATAAGTACGTAATGTTTATGTTCAACAATAGAATAATAGTCTGACGACGTAGGTGGTGGATATGGGACTTTTGAGTATCAAATGTTAACTCAGAAGGCACCTTGTGACTGCCAAAACCAAAACCAAAACCTGTCGTATATATAGTCTCTTTCTTCTTTTGCATACCCTTATATATATATATATATATAGAAATTCTCCTATGCGGATATTCAGACGTTATTATCATGCGGACGTCGTATATTTTGTACTATCACACCCTGTTTTTCTACTTGTTTACAATGATATCCTTACATTCCACACGTTAATACATCTGGATTAGAAATATAGCATTCATTATAATTAACAAGTATGCATGTTCATGTTCGTGATGAAACTGCCTCATCCTGTCATGTACTAGGTAGCATTCATTTCATTGTATTATCTCTCCCTTCACCTGTTCCCATCATCTTCATATTTTTCCCCCTTTTACCAAACTCAACAAAACTTATTAGTTCGTTTTTCAATTTTAACTGCGCCCATCCCTAAGAAGCGCGTTGCAATTTTATTTTTTGCTTTGCCCGTAACATTAATCAAGGAAAAAGACAGTAAGTAATAACATGAAAAACTAGGTTGAAAAATGATCCAATCCAACGGCGAGGACGAGGAGCATCATATGCATGTTGCACGTGCCGTGCCGTGCCCACCCACATTCAATATGGACGCTTGAGAAATGCAGGTAGGCATTAGCCCGTCTCATTTATGATCAGTAGATCACCACCTCTCTTATTGAGATTCAGTGATGGATTATAAATTAATGTATTGATTATTATATAATACGGCCCTTTTCAATCAGTCACCCACCTCACACTTTTGCAGCCTCTCTCCCTCATCTCTCTCTCTCTCTCCAACACTGTAAACTAATTTTAGATAGACAGAGAGATTCCACAGAACAGAAAGAAATTAAAGCAAAATTAGGAAAGATAGAAGCAGCAGCAACAAGAGCAATGGAAGGTGTCTCTACAAGCATGTACAAAGGGTTGAGAGGCTACTGGCGGAGGAGAGGCTACGAGAAGCTAGGTGCTACTGACGGAGCTGCGTTCGGGCCGTAAAAGGCGTGCGTGGCGGATCCGAATCAAAATGAAAATGGGCCGGAAGCTGAAGCTGAGCTTCCTCAGAATCAGAAGAATGCCATCGGCCAAGAAGTTGTTAGTTTGGCTCCGGGACGCCTATGTGAAACTGATGCTGGGATTCGCTAACTCGGGGATGTTTAGTACCGGATACGGTGGGTCCTTATGCGACTACGGTACCGGTTCCTTCGGGAAGGGCCCACTTAAGGAGTATGATGAGAAGATGATTGTCGAGATCTACAAGTCCCTGATGCTGGCGCAAGGTCAGTTGGTGCCCCGAGACGCAGCCAAGTTTGGGTCAGAAATCGTTGGCCGACGGTAAATCCCGAAGATAATCACATCACGCGCACAAAAATGAAAGATAAAAATGTTTAGTAATCTCTTGCGCGGGCGGTTGCGGTTGCGGTTGCTGTTGCTGGTGATAGATTATTATTATTATTTCCTATTTCTTATTTCCTTTTTGTTGATGAATGAAGCAAATAAGCATCTTTCCAAGTAAAAGTGCATGTGGCTCATCTTGTCGTTCATATCGTATCAATAAGTTTGGCAATTGCCATTGATTAATCAAGGCGGGGAACAACCGGCCGACAGAGGTTGACTATCGCCAGTTGCCAACTTGGCAGGCTCATTTAATCCTGGCCTTCCTGTCAGTTTAATCATAATGGCGCTAAATTCTTGGTTGGCTATGTCTTGTTTGTGGGCTACAAGCCTACAAAACAAATATAAGAGTCAAGACTTAGAGTATCGGGTTTATACTGTGCTGGGCTATTCGCAGCCCCGTTGATGTTCAAACCTGAAACACTTGCATATTGGGCCATGCCTAAAACTAAGCTTTCCCCAGCCATCTCAGGCCTCTAGGCTAAACCGGGCTTTTTTTTTATTTTGCGTTTTCTCGAAGCCAAGCGAAATGTTATTTTTGTTGGGATTGAATTCTTAAAATGCAACTTGTATATATAAAATAAAACGCACAATTTGATGATCCTTCATACGTGACCGTGACCTTATATTATTGATAATGCAGATTGCAGAGAGAGGCCTGGCCAGTGGCCAGTGGCCAGGCTGGCGTTAGAGAAGTGAGGCGTACGTACGGACTGTAATAGTGTTGTGTCAACCGAGGCGAGGAACACGCTTCACAAAGTATAATATAAAGCATCAGCATAGCATAACCACAAAACACAGCTGTGTTGCGTTGCGTTGCGTTGCGCAAGAGAGAGAGAGAGAGAGAGAGAGAGTACCGTACGGTACGCCTGCATCCCCTTCTACACAATGGGACGTGACGGACGACATCGCAGGGACGGAGATCAATGATCGTCTCCACGTGGCACTACACCATTCGTTTGACTTCCCAGCTGGTCTACACCAACGCCTGAAAAAGCCTGAGCTTCTGCTGTTTTTCTGCTCGAGCTAAAGATTTTTTCAAGGTCCTTGAATTTCGTGGAAATTCCGAATTGGGTCGTCGACATACATACATACATACGTGACAAATGTGTGCAAAATGACAAATCAGCATAGCACCATGGTTCATGTGGGTCCACAGATTCTGCGGGGCCCCTCTACGAATTCGTGTAAACTACGTAGTACGTACATAGACTTTTGCTGTAATTTGACTAAATGATTCCTTTCGTCTTCTACCCTTGTGGGCTCCCCATTCTCTTCAAATTGAATTATGAATTTATGAGGATGGATGGATCAAACGGCTTTTTTCTTTGAATGAGTGAGAGTGTGAGACTGTCTCATGGCATGATGGTGGTACTGTAGTCTGTAGTGAACATAGGGCAAGGGTAGTGATAAACTGAAGCAAAATCGCAAAACATCGTATCCAAGACCACCATGTAAAGATGATTTATACGCCCCACGAAACGTTCAATGAGCATTAATTTAATCCACAAAAGGAATTTCAAAATTAACGTGCATGCACTTCTCTAACTTATGTCAGAATTTATTAGATTTTACGTGATTATTAGTGAAAGAGTTTTAGATTGTTGTAATTTTAATGTTAGATTGTTTCGTTATTGTAATGATCATTTGTGGCTAATAAATTTTTTAGCTGAATTATGAATATAATCCCAAAATTTATTTTTTATTCTTAAAACATCACACATAACATAGGTACCGTATATCCAACATGCTCTTTTTTGTTTCACTAAAAATAAAAAATAAACAGCAAATGACCCATTAGTGCAGTGTTTTGAGTATTTACTCCCTCAGACAAGATTTTGTGTTCGAATCCTAACATCCGTATAGTGTATGTAAGTTTAATATACTATCGCACATCTTAATAAAATAAAAAAAATTAATAAATAAACAAAGAAACACTACCCTTTAGTATGAACGGTTTATTTAAATAAATAATCAGGAATTGCCCTTTGACTAATTCCAATTGAGTTAAAAGATGATATATTTTTGTTTTCATTTAAAAACAATTCTTTATAAAAACAAAAGGGAATCAAGTATTTTCTTATATAATAAATTATAAAACCAAGCAAAGCGACCCAAAAATCTCATATAGACGCACATGTCGCTCATCCTTTAACACATATGGCAATAATTGGTATGAGTGTCATGGTTACCCAATATGCAACATATGCTCCACCCACCTCATCGAATATATATCACATTCCATGGTTTTGTAAGAGTTTTTTATATATATAAATTTTGGAATTGCATTCATAATTCAGTTAAAAAATTATTAGTCATAAAAATTCAATACAAACTAACCAAAAATGATCATTACAATAATGAAATGATTTAATATCAAAATTAAGACAATTTAGAGTTTCTCCCCTAAATCATTATATGGGTTTATGGGTTTAAACAAAATAAATAAATAATTGTTATACTAAATCGAACCAAACAGGTTGAGAAAATAAGACGATTTTGAGATAAGTTATGAAGAACAAATGGAATTTTTATGATATTATGGGAATGTCCTTTTGTACATAAACACACTCGGTTTAGGGTACATTATTATATTTTCCTTTAATTGTTCCGAAATTGAGAAAATCATGATGAACCATGTTTATATTATCCTCAAATGGTCAACGTAGAAAATGAAATGGTTGTAGTTTGTTGCGATGTTAGACATACAACTTAACTTATAAGCGAAATTAAATTAGTACATGTTTTACTAAGTTTTTGTAGCCAAATTGTTTTGGCATGTGCAATACGATATAAATAAAACCACAAGTCCTAATTCCTAAATTAATCTCTCGCTCTACCACACACACCTACATGAAAAAGTTTTAAAAATTACAAGGGAAGCCAAAAAGTAAAAATCAGATCACAACAAGTCTGCGTGTAGATTATATGCATTTTAGGTGTAGGACTCACGAGTGTTACAACATAATCTTGTAGCTGGCCCCTTCCCCTCTATGCTTCCTCTACAAGGCTCTGCGATGTCATACATACATATGCATTCTATTTATTTTAGGGTTAATTTCAATTTAATATCCTCAATTCTCACCCCTAACAGTGCGTTTGGATGAAGAAATTTAAAAGTACGAAAGAATTCATAAATAATGAAAATTAATATTCTAGAATTTATAAAGTTTTTTGTTTGGGTGACGGATTTAAAATACGAAATTTAACATTTATTTGTGAAGTTATCTTTTTAAAAACTTAATCTTTATTTGAAATTTTAAAAATGACGAACTTAAGATAAAATTTAAAGTTGGGATTTATGACCTTCAAATTCCATGTTTTTTCCCACACATAATTTATAAATCTCTATGTTTTTTTTAATCCAAACACGGGAATTTTTTCATGTCAACTTTTGTCAAAATCCCAAGTTTATTTCCCTCATCCAAACGCATTGTAAGAGCACTTCCACCCATTATGCCATAACAAAGGGCAAGAACAAGTAAAGGAAACAATATTAAAGAGAATAATGACTACCCCTAGCAATTTTTTATATGCATTCCCACTCATTGCCATGGCAACCCAAGGTCAACCACTATTCACATGAGATATGAGGAGATGAATTTGTATGGATTTTGGTGTAGGAAGTGATGAACATGAAAAAAAATTCTACATTTTTTGGTATTTTTAAAAATTATTATTTGTTGGTATTTAAATTAGTCGCTAACGTCAGCTTGCCAGACAAGTATTACCTTTGGACTTGCCTAGTTTCATGAGCCCACTTTTTGCTATGGCAAAAGGGAAAGGGTGAATGTTGTTTTTAGAGTCTAGGCCCCTTTTTGCCATGACTTGCCCAATTTCATGGGCCCACTTTTTGCTATGGCAAAAGGGGATAGGTGAATGTTGTTTTTGGATCCTAAGTCCCCATTTGCCATGGAAAAATGAGATGGGTGGAAGTGCTCTAAGACATGTTTGTACCTGCACGCTCAATTTTAACAATTAAGTACCCTAATTTTTTAATTTTTGCAATTTGGTTTTGGTAAGGTCTAAAATATCGATAATATCCCGATATTTTCATCGAAATTTTGTGTTTTTGGACTATCGATATTTCCGATACCATCGATATTTTAGACATGCACCAGTATACTTGGTTTCAACTATAGACCAAAATATAGATAATATCGACGAAATATCAAGGATATTATCGTTTTTTCGGGTCACAGATATTTTGGAACATATCCATGAACATATCCATACACATATCGTATGAATATAGATAATATCGACGAAATATTAAGGATATTATCGTTTTTTCGGGTCACAGATATTTTGGAACATATCCATGAACATATTCATACACATATCGTATGAATATCGATAATATCGACGAAATGTCTAGGAAATATCGATGTCGATAATTTCGCTTAGACTTCAGCAATATTTTGGCAAAATATCGACATGATATCGCTATAATATCGAAAATATCGCTTTGCACATGAGAATGAGTTTACTTTTCAAGTTTCAACTTTCCAACTACTCTTTACAATACACTTACTCTACACATGGAAATGAAGAAGATAGTGAAAATTTTAAACCTCATAGGAACTCTATGTGGTACTAAGTCACTCATGTATCTTACCATGCAATGTATAAAGTGTAAAATATTGTAGTAAATCATTATATATAAATGATTATGGTGTGTTTAATATTATTTCACTAATTACTACATATTTTCTACACTCACAGTGTTTGTCAGTTCGTTATATAATCAACTTAAATCAGTTAAACCCATCATACAATGCATTTCCTTCCAATTTTTTAGTGATAAACTAATAGATACTTGACTAAATAAACATCCTCCAAAGTTTCAATAAAAATTTCCAAGTTTTTCTTACAATTTCCATGGTTTTTATTCAATTTTTATCGATATTGATAATATCCCAATATTTCCATCGAAATTTCCGTGTTTTTGAATTTCTTGATATTTCTGATACCATTGATATTTTAGACCTTGGGTTTTGGTAGTCAAAATTTCTATTAATTGACTACGTGACATCTTTTCGCTTATTTTGATGTTAGTTGAAGAGTATTTTCGATCAATTAGTGTCTTTTGCAAGTACTTTTGTTTAAAAACTATGACACATTTTTTGCAAGTTTGGGCAGGAAGGCACCAATTGTCCAAAAATACCCTTCAACTAACATCAAAAGAAGCTAATTGGTGGAACCCAAGCAAAGGATTTAATCCAGAATCGCACTCATAAGGTCATATTGTAAAAGTTCAAAATTTTTTAAAGATGAAAATAACATTGAAAATAAAACTATAGTACTTTTATTCATAAAACAACATTATGATTCTGATTGTCAACGAGGTTTCATATTTTGAAAACGTAGCATTATAGCTTCATTTTCAATACAAGCAAAAACATCATTCTCAATGTAAACAAGCAAACTATCCAATAAATCAAAACAATATAATAAAGTCATAAATTCAATTTCAATTCAATTAATTTAGGCTTAGAGTTGTAGAATTTACTTGAATTGTGAGATGGTGGATTCATAAATGAAACATCCAATAAATCAAAACAATATAATAAAGTCTTTCAATTCAATTAATTTAGGCTTAAAGTTGTAGAATTTACTTCAATTGTGAGATGGTGGACGTGGTGACAGACTTTTGGTGACGGCGGCGGTGGCAACACTCCTGCATCATTGGTGGAGGAGAAGGCTAAGATGGGGTTTAAAGGTTTTGGGGGGAGATGAGGGATTTAGGGTTAAGGAGGAATGGCTGGGATGAGTTTGGAATGCATGGGATCGTGTTTTAATTGGTTGGGAGGTTTTTGTTTTTTTTTCCAAAGACCTGGATCAAAAGGCGTCATTTTGGCCAGGTCATTTTAAAAATGTCCTTGGGCCAAAACGACATTGTTTTGCTCAGGGTGCTTTAAAAGAAAAAGAAGCCCTTCTTCCTCCTCACGTAGGCTTCGTCAGATCGCACCAGCAAACCTTCTCCTTTGCTTCAAGCCCAGGTGTTTCATGTGGTCTCCCAATCAATTTTGTCCATAGGGTCGTTTGACCCCATTATGGATCCGTCTCTGAACCCAGGCCTGCCACGTATGCAATTAAAAAAAATTTGACGGGCGGAACCATATTGCAAAAAATTAAAAAAATTAGGATACATAATTGTTAAAATTGAGAGAGTGCATGAACAAACATATAAGACTGAGAATTTAAGGTACTAAGTGAAATTAACCCTTTATTTTATACTTTACTATTTCTAGATTTCTACCTGTATCCAAACTCAGATTTTTATTCCCGAAATTAAAACGTCACGTATTAAATTAAAATTTAAAGGACCTTTACCCTTTAAAAAAAAATTACAATTTATGTTTAGCCGTGGATTTCTATGGTGGAAAAATGTAAAGCTGGAAAAGAAAAGAAAAGTTATCACTTTCCCGTTCTCCACTCTCTCTCTTCTAGTTGTGCTGTGCCTGCGCTTCATCTTCTCTTTCACAGTTTCACCTTCTGTAGTCCGATACCCCCAAGAGCTTAATAATAGAGGGAGGCAAGAGAGACAGAGGAGGAGAAGAAGGGGAAGGGTAGAGCACACGGCGGCGCGCCTTTTCTTGTTCGCCGTGTCTGGCCTGAGAGGTTCATGGATGGGGTTCTTCCTCCTCCTTTTTCTCCCTGAAAATTCAAAAAGGTCGCTTCGCTTGGTTCCCACGGCAACAACCCCCACACTACACTTTGATAGAGAGGAAAGGATCGAGATTCCCTCCCACTCACAGCATTCTTCTTAACCCCCTAATTTGATTGCTTATATTCACTCTCTAAATTTTCCGTGATTGCCACTTTAGAAGGCAATTCGGTCTCTCTCTACAATTCTGGCGGACCTCAAAGGAACCTTAGCGTTCCTTCCGTCGATTGTAGCAGAAGATCATTTCAATTTCTTCGATTTCTTCCAGTTTAAGAGAAAGAGGAGGGGAGGACCTTTCTGCAGCGGCGGCACCAGCAGCATCATCAACAACAGTAATACCAAGAAGAAGAAGAAGAAGAATAAGATGCTGTGGATTATTAGATTCTCTGGCTTCTTCTCTGCTGCAATGCTCATGATCGTTCTCTCTCCGTCTTTTCAATCCTTCCCTCCCGCCGAAGCCATCCGATCCTCTCACCACAACCACCTCGACTACTCTTACCTCCGCCTTCCTCCTCCGGTTCTCGTCTCCGATTCCGGTTCGCTGGTCGGATCAGGAGGCCGCTTCAACTTCAGAAAGGCCTACGCATTCCGCAATTCCAATGAATGTACATCCCCAAGTCCGAAGACCCAAATCGGGGGCGTGTGCGATCCCAATTTGGTACACGTGGCCATCACTCTGGACGTTGAGTATCTCCGTGGGTCAATCGCCGCCGTCCACTCGGTCCTGCAGCACTCGCTGTGCCCGGAGAGTGTCTTCTTCCACTTCCTCGTTTCGGAAACGAATCTGGAGGCCCTGGTCCAATCCACTTTCCCGCAGTTAAAGTTTAGGGTCTACTACTTCGACCCACGGATGGTACGGAGCCTGATCTCGACGTCGGTGAGGCAAGCGCTGGAGCAGCCGCTCAATTACGCTCGCAACTACTTGGTGGATCTGCTGGAGACCTGCGTCGAGCGGGTCATCTACTTGGACTCTGATCTCGTCGTCGTCGACGATATTTCCAGACTCTGGAACACCAGCCTTGGTTCCAGAACCATCGGGGCGCCCGAGTACTGCCACGCCAACTTCACCAACTACTTCACCCCCTCTTTCTGGTCGGACAAGCGGCTTTCCAGCACATTTGACGGCCGGAAACCCTGTTACTTTAACACCGGGGTCATGGTCATAGATCTGATAAAGTGGAGGCGGGGCAGTTACACCAAGCGGATCGAAAAGTGGATGGAGATCCAGAAGAACCGGCGGATCTACGAGCTCGGGTCGCTGCCACCCTTCCTTTTGGTTTTCGCGGGACACGTGGCACCCATCGAGCACAGGTGGAACCAACACGGCTTGGGGGGCGATAATGTGAAGGGCAGCTGCCGTGACCTACATTCCGGTCCGGTTAGCCTCCTGCATTGGTCCGGCAGTGGCAAGCCCTGGCTGAGGCTGGACTCGAAGCGGCCCTGCCCGCTCGACGCCCTATGGTCACCCTACGACTTGTACGGACACACCCAATGAAATTGAAGCGCAAGGACAAATTAAGGGGGTGGTCTAGTCGCCGGTAAATTCCCTCCAGGTCTTATTTTGTCACATCGTTTGCTATTGTTATTTTTTAATTTCCCGACTGAATTTGCCATTGTTTCTTTTGTTTTTTCATTCATTTTTTAATTTCTCTTCATTGTTTTGGTTTTGTGTCAGTTGTCTTGGTCATCTTCATCCTTGTTCTTTACTTTAGTGTGACCTACTCAGATATTTTTTCTGTTAAAATTTTGTTAATGATTAGGTGATCTGTCACTCTGCTGGTCAGGCAATTTGTTGTACTCTATTCGGGCCACTGAAAATAAAAGGAGGAAAACAAAGGGGATATTCAATTTGTTATTGTATAGATTTTGTTGTGAAATGCTTTTTTGTTTTTGTTAGGGCAAAACAGAAGAGAATTCACTTCACTCACTGTGTATGTACGTACATGTAGACTGTAGTAGACTGTAGTAGACTGTAGTGGGGTGGGGGAGAAATCCAATACCAAATTCTTCAAGTAATAGTAAGACATACTAGGTCGAAATTGAAATGGCCGATTTGCAGTTTTGGAGTAGATGAAATGGCGAACATAAGACATTTATGTTTACGAGCGTCTTTAGGGCATATCAATGGTGGCTAGCTCTAGCCTCTAGCTGAGTTTGGTTCTTGGGAATTTCTTCAATTGAATGATGGTATTTGTGAGCTAAATCCTAATCCTTTGCACTGCTGTGTCTTGCGCGCTTTCTTTGTTGGCAACCTCTCATCCCCCATTCTGTCTTTCCATCTCCATTTTTATTTCAACTGTTGATCGTTGCTTATTAATCTCAATGATTAATCCACTGATCCCAAAAGCTGGGTGAATATTATTACTAATGATGGGGAAGGATTGGGACCCCAGGGAGGGAGGGGGGGAGTCACTGTTGCGTAGCGTAGCAAGTGTCCAAGCCATTGGATGGAAAAGGATTGGGACGGATTCCTTATGCATCGCCATCGCGCGTGTCCGGTTGCTTTGGTGGGTCATCATCTTTTTTCTCTTTTTAATTTTTTGGGGTTTCTTCTTCACATTCTTAGAATCAATCTCAAGCACCTCCCCCCTCTTTCTTTTTTGTCTATCATCCGCTGCTTTGTTAGATTTATGGCTTATATTATTAACTTTGATATCCTCTGTTTTTTCAAATACAAATAATGACGACATTGTAATTTGTAACTGGCGCTGGATGGGCATGGGCGAGAGGCGCTGGAAGGATGGTTCTTCTAGTTGACGGAGCGATGGTGTAGAAGAAATGGGTGGTATTTGTCATTTGTCTTGTTATTAAGGCAACCTGGGTTGGGTTTTGTCAATTCAATTCAACAACATAATCATGAGCTGCAGCTTTTGGATCAAACTTCATTCAAACAATGGCTTTACGTCAATTCCAATTCCCATTCCCATGTAAGCTTAAGTGCTTTCCTTCCCCGCTAGTTTTATTGTAACAAATAATAATAATAATAATAATAGGCTGTTCGTGCGTATTGAATTGCACTCTGCTTTCTTTTCTTTTCTTTTTGGTAAAATGGGGGTCAAAACCCAAACAGCAAAAAGCTTAGCCAGAAGATAACCTAACCCAACGAGTTTACGAACTCCTACACTCCGCTTTCTTTGTTTATTCTACAATCACACTCATTTTTAATTAAAATTTTAAAACTTGAATGGAACGATTGCAATCTTTACTGAAAGAGTCAAAAATATTTTGGAGGCCCATTCATTTTGTTGAGAGATACAGGGAGTCTAGTGTGTAACCGGATTCGGATGATGGTTCCCCTCTCCCTCTGTATTTTTGTGTTTTCACTCACCGAATCTTATTTAGAGCAGAAAGAGCAAGGGTCAGTAAGGACAGGCACTATTCATGTGAATAGTGATTGCCATAATTTTATTATTATTATTTTTCCATATATTGTCATGGTAACCCAAGGACAATTGCTATGTATGTATAAAAAAAGATCCTGAATTTTTTGGTAATTTTTCAGAATTTTTTTATTCACTGACGTCAACGCCCTCAAGCAACAGCTCATGCTGTTTTTGCCTTCGGACTTGCCCACTATCTGCCCATACTGGATTTGTACGGTGGAGTGGGTTTCTTCGGTCTTGGGGGGCCCTTTTGTCCGAATTGGGTGCTGCTGTGAAAGTGCTCTTATAGCATATGTTCGCTGGCAGTGACATATACATACAACTTTTAATTATCATTACGTTAAGTAATAAGAACCAACCACATATTTTGATTTTGGTTTGGTCCCTCCCTCCTTAATGTCTCTACTCCCAACCAAACCCAAACCCTAAGGCTGACCGAGCGGAGAGGAGGGGACCATAATAATAATAATAACAATAACAATATGTCTCTCTCTCTCAAATTCAATGGTCCATCTTAGATTTTTTTTAGAACACGCATAATTTATTATTATTATTATTATTATTATTATTATTATTATGTAAGTAAGTTATGTATATATTTGTGCACATGAGGGACTCGTAAATTTACAAGCTTTGTTTTGCTTGCCTAATCTAATCATAGTATAGAGCACACCCATACCCATTGCCATTAGGTATGGATGTAGGGAAGCTATCTACTCCTTTTCAAGTGGTAGTAGCACTAGGAATATAATTGAATCGTGTGGCGAAGAGCCTGATTGCCTAAAAGGCCAAAACAAAATCAGAAAACTAAAGCAATAAGCTTAAGCGCAACACCTTTCTAATCTAATGCACACCAGAATCCTTTGATTGATTGCAAACAAAACAACAATAAGCTAACGACATTGCACGTTCTTCTCTCTCTGTACAAGCTAATAAGGCAAATTCAAACAATTTTACAAGGCTGGGATGGTAACTTACAAGCCCTAAGCTCACGTCACCTGATAAATTTACAAACAAAATCACTTTTTATGTATGAGTGGTAGAGGAGTGTGGAAGGTGAGATTTGAAGTAGCAAAATCAGTTTTGTGTACTAGTATATATACTGACTAATAACTATCTGGTCTGGTGGTATTAAATTTTAAATAGAAAAGGGGATGTGAGATATTCTGGACTGACTCAATAGCTAGCAGCAAATAGATGGTAGGTCAAGAAAGACACAAGAGAAAGGACGGAGGAGAGGCTTTAAGTGGGAGGGAGTCGGGACAAACAACACATGACATCCTTGCCAAATCCCACTCCCTAACAAGATGGTGTCCATCTTTATCATTCATGGGCAGAGGCTTGTCAATCAATCTGGATTGAGACTTTCAATATCATAATTTGATTACTGAATATTTTGTATTTATCAAGTTATTGTATGGTTTTCAACGTGCCACACCCACATGAGTGATGTGGCTGCTTTTACACTTTATCAACTGTGTAATAGACAAGCTTCAGCCCAAAAGTAAATGTGGAGTGGAGCCATGTAATGTAACACAAGTTTGTGAGAATTAATGCAAGAATCTTTACCAAAAACAGAACAATCCTCTTACGCGAGAGAGAGAGAGAGAGAGAGAGAGAGAGAGAGAGAGAGAGAGAGGGCAAACGTCCACAACATAATGCAATTCATCATACAACAGTTGATGGACTAGCTACTAGTGTTCATGATGAGTAGCAGAGTGCAGTACCATTATCCCTCCCCAACCCAAGCATGCATTGGGAATCCCTATTATCTTTGATATCGGACAGGCAGCCCAGTTCCTTCCTGCAAATAGGAGAAAAAAGAAATATAAAACATTACGGAAAAAACAAAAACATGTACCAACCACCAAGGGAACAGAGAAAGTCACAAATAACTAATGATGGATCAACCATAAACCAACCTCTATGAATGGTCTTGGCATGTAATCATCGATAGCAACATGGTTTTGCGCATAAATTAAAGGCTCAAAACTTGGTTGATCATACGAACAGCTTCCGGCCTTGAACCCTTGAGAATCATCAACTAACAACTTGTCCCAATTGGAATGCTCATAAAAATACTCCCCATGTCCTCCTCTACTGTAGGGATGCCAAAGAAGATTGATTTATGTAGAAATTATAATATTCTCCATAAGGTATATGTTGATTATTGGCTCAAACAATAATAGTCAAAAGTGGAAATATCTTTCGGTGCTTTTGCAAATGGGAATGCTTTAATTATGAGCAACTTTAGGCTTTGCCTATAGCTTGAGCCGTAGACCTCATTATTGTTAGCTGCATGTGGGAGACAAAATAATGGCTATTATGGTTGTTTTTTTGACTTAATGGGAGGCCATTAGCCGTTGGCTTCTTTGGAAAGCCACTCACCCTTTGGCTATAAAATGGAAGCAGCCTAGCAGAGTGAGGAGCGGCACAAGAGAGAAAGCAGAGAGAAGGTGGCAGAGAGAGGAAAAATAAGAGTTGGGCAGCAAAACAATTTGTGGCTGTCGTTTGTTATTTTCTCTTTCTCTAAATTGTACTCAATTTGTATTCCCTTTATATTCTTGAGTGTGTGAGCTTGGGTATATTTGGGGCTTGGGTTTCTGAGTGTTAAACACTCACTACAAGGAAAAACCCTTTTGGCGACCACCAACTTTGGTCGCTAAAAGGTTAAATTTTGTCGCTAAAACTCTTTGGCGACGAAATTATTTCGTCGCTAGGTTGGTCGCCTTAGGCTCGTGGCTGAAAGTATCAGGCGACGAAACATTGTTTTCGTCGCCAAAACTTTTAAGCGACCAATTTATTTCGTCGCCTAATAGTAATCAGTTGGTCGCCTATAAAGAAGGATCCCGCTAAAATACCAAAATTTGCCGCGAACTGAAGAAGGATTGGGCGACCAAATAGATTGGTTCGTCGCCTATAGGCTCTGGTGACTACCAGATTTGGTCGCTAAAGGTTACTTAGTTGGTCGCTAAAATATTTATTTTAAGTATTTTTAAAATAAATATTTTTAATTTTTATATTTACATTTTGTTTTGTGATAATACTAACCTTTTGTTCATTAACATATTGTAATTTCAAAAAACAATAAATTTAGGTAAAAAGATCAATAGAAAATGACACGAAAAAAAGTTTCTCCCATTCAAAAGTACAAGAGCATACTAGTCATTCAAGTACACATAACATATCCAAAAATAGTAGACATGAACGAGTGAAGAACACTCCACTGAAAGACTGGAGGCCAAGCTCCATATATCTTGTCCTTGGTGAACCCAAGTTACATTATCTCTCCACTCTAAGATGAGAGACCACGCCCGTATACTATTTTGACCCCAAAAGAAAAAATCTTGTGTACTATGTCCTTTGTATCCCCAAGTTTTGTAGTCATGATCCTTAACACCTGAGGGATAGGGACTATCATCTAATATCATGGAATTCCCAAACACTCTGCCAATTGTTGCTTGACCTTCTCAAACTCATCAATTATCTTCCTTTACAAAAGAAACAAAATAAGGAAATGTCAATGGTCAACAAAAATATAATATATAATTTAGAGACCAAAGCTGAAATTCACAATCTTAACTAAATAAGCCATTAAAAGGAGTTTGGATATAGATAAGAAAAATGATTACTGGTCATCAATATTTAAGAATGTTCGAGAATGGTATTTGACCGAACTTAATAAAATTTGAATTCATTTTTCATACCCTCAATATCGACTGTCTAAGCATACCTTTGTGATAATAACAGAAATCAAATCATCAATTACCACAAATGAAGGAAAACAGTTCCGAAAACCAATGTAAAGACTAATATCATGCATAGCACAAAACCCATTAGAAAACAAAAATCAAAAAATCCAAAGTATAATCCACACCTTAAATGGAACTGAGTGTAATGAGAAGAAGAGGTTCTTACCTCAAATGGTCCTCTGTCCAAAACCCCAAACCAAATCCTTCCACCTCCTCAAATAAATCTACATGCAAAAACAGGATGTTACCCCACTAAAGTTAGATTCCTAAATGACATTGTTCTAAACACATTATAAGATAAAGAGAACTGAAGGGTAGATGGTCTGGGGGCAGAGAGAGTAGAAAATAACTCAGGCCATCCGTAGTTATTCTGTCTATAGAGAGAGAGCACTTATATCAATACCGACTAGTTTCAAGTATGTATTATTCACATGAAAGATATCTCCACAATGGCAAAAAATTAAAGAAGCGTGAAAACTCAGAATAAGAAAAGGAGAGAACGAATCTTAGAGATGTCATGTTAGCAATCATTTTCATCTGAGAAGTTGTCATCACTATCTTGATCATAAATTTGGTATTCTTCATCACTCGTATATGCAGCTTGTATTCTATCACCCCCTGCTTCAGGGGATGGAAAACTACCAAAAAGCTCCTGTAAATGGGTTCTTGAGATATTCTCCATGTTAAGATCTAAGAAACATATAGGAAATCCACAAGAATTTGCAGAGCTTAGAACAATCCTTCAATGGAAAGCATTAATTGGTCACAAAATTCTCTCTTCACAAGACTTAAGTAAGTTTATTTTGCTTTACTTATAGTAAAATAAGGGAATATCCTTGCCAAAAACAAAAACAAAAAATCACATGAATGCTTAATTATTCTACGTTCAACTAACAACCATTGATGATTCACAGCATTGCCGCAAAGGATGGGTAAAGAAGTCCCCAAAAAATTCACTTTTTGATTCAAATCACGCACAAAGAAAAAATATACACTGGATTGTTATGGTATAAGGATACATGAATGTGACTGCAGAGAAATTTCACCATCCTCGGCCTACGAACAAGTAAACATGATATAAGTCAACAAAAGGAGGCAGGCCTCATAAAAGTAAATGTCATGAAACCAAAAATAGAGAAAAACAGTGATCCAACAGATAACCGGTTGAAGAGAAAAGAATTAAGTACCACATTAAGTCCATCATCTCGTATCTAATGCCTCTTCACCATTATTAACCCCAATTTCATCTTTCTCCTCTTCCTCAACATCTTCATATCCTATAAGTTTTAGATAAACATTGTTGGGTTCCTCAACATCTCCATCACAAAGCAAACGAATTATTGCCACAATAGAAAAACTATGCATCCACGTAAATAACTCGTAAACAGATAAATCAATCAACTAATCAACCAACCATAGAGCACATAAGAAATGGAAGGCTTAATGGATTAGATCTACTATGAACATTAACAAATAACAAAGGAGTTGAGTTTACTTAACCTAAACTTCACTGTCTACTTTTCCCACCCATATAACATATATTTGAACTCCATCCAATTTATGATTTTAGTGTGAGAAGCTAACATGGAGCCCCTTAATTTACAAAGGTTTGGTTTATGTGCACTTCTTTATTTTTCCAAGCTCTTTGCTCTAAATGGATAGGAGAACAATTGTTCTGGAACAAAATGGCTCTGTAATTGTAGATGGTGGGGTACCAACCTTTTTCTCTAATTCCAATCTGCAGTGTCACCCAAATTAAACACATAGTTGGTTCCCTTCTTCTAACAAATTCAACCAACAGCCGATCCTATGTCCTTATCCACCTACCCCCTCCCCCATCGAATGCCTATATCCTATATAGCCTATACCTTATGCCCTGTTTTGTTTCTCGTTCACCGCCTCAATTCCTCACTCACAGGAGCCTACCATCAAACAGTTTCATATATATCATTTTACAACACATTACAATTTAGGGAGCGTTTGTTTGGTAATCAAGAAAATCAAGAAAATCAAAGAAAATAAAGCGAAAAAAAAACCTAAAACTCACATAATCTTCAAATTAATAAATCAAGAAAATCATAAATCTTTCTTTCCCTCGTCATTTTCGACCCACCAAACATGTATACTTGAATTAAAGATGAAGCTAATAAAGAACGACAGAGATGGATGGATGAATGTTTTTAATTGAAGAGGCTATAAGATTGAAACCAATATTTCAAAATGATTAAGCAATTAATAAGTTTCAACCTTTTTCTCTAATTCCAATCTCTAGTGTCACCCAAATTAAGCACAAAGTTGGTTCATCCTCACCTATGTCCTTGTATTCCAATCTCCACCTATAGACCGCTCTCTATCGCTCTGCTCGTACACTAGCTCGATGAAACCCCTTGGTTTCAGACCTCACAAGCTCTCTAAGTTTTCCTCTTCTCTATCTCTCTCGCAATCGACGGCCTCTCTCTCTCTCTGCAACAAAATAATAGTTCCAAAACAAAATTCACAAAAAGAATTTAATGAGTCATCCTCCTTTGATTTTGAAAGACCTTTCATCATCATCACCACCACCACCACCCACCAACCCATTGTTACATCAAAACCCAAACCCAAAAGCCCCAAGCAAAAACTTGGCAAAAAAGTAAAACATTAACAAAGTGAAAGAAAGAAAAGATTCTTAATAAATAAAGAAAACCCAACATTATCATAAACCTAGCTTTCTTTGCTTTTTTGATATCCAACAATTAATAATTAAAGGCAAACAACAGAGGGTTTTTCTTTTCTGAAAGAAAGAGAGATTGTAAAGGAAGTGTGTATAGTATTGTATAGTATCGTACACTGGCTCGATGAAAACCCTTGGTTTCGCACCTCACAACAAGCTCTCTCGCTTTTCCTCTTCTCTATCTCTCTCGCAACTCACGGCCTCTCCCTCCCTTCACCTCGGCTCGCATACGTGAAGCAGCTCCAAGCTTTTGTTCTTTCTCTCTTTGGCTTTCTCTGAGTCTCTGAATATCTGAAAAATGGAAGAGGCCTAACCCTAAAAAACAGAGATTTAACCAAACGTTTGGTGCCCAAAAAATCAGAACCGTAAAACGATTAGTTTGATAATTTCAATTTGTAGAACCCTCATCAATGATTTAAAATTATATTGGTCGCAAAGATCATGAAATATTTAGGCGCGAGATTTCCTAATGGAGACGACTCTAGTGAACTTGGCGACCAAATAATTCCGTCGCCTTTAATTTTTTTCATTTTCAAGCGCGCACCATTTAGAAAATTGCGACCAACTAAGCATTTGGTCGCTCATTTGTCAGCTAGCCACCAAAAATGTTCGTCGCCTTTGAATAATATTTGGTCGCCATTCAGTTAATCGACCTCTAACCACATGCCTGCTTCTAACAAAATCTTTGGCGACCAAATGGCATAGTTTCGTCGCCCATAAGCTTATTGGGCGACCAAATTTTGGTTGGTCGCAGAAAATTTGGTCGCGAAAAAGGTTTTTTTTTGTAGTGACTATTGTATTCTCTCATTTGATTATAGTGGATTACTCCGTCGCCTCCAAACTGGATGTAGGCATTGCCGAACCAAGATAAATCTTGGTGTTCTTGTTGGTGTTATTTTGTTAATTTTTTATCTCTTGCCGCTTGTTGTTTAGATTTTCACTCGCAGCTGGTTGTCGCTTCCGCACAACAAGTGGTATCGAGCTCCGATTTTCGACTGGGGTTTTTTGGGGGAGTGAAAATCTGCCCGAGCTACAGTGCTGTGCTACAGTGCTGTGAATAGTGTCGGTGCTACAGTACTACAGTGACTGCTACAGTGCAGTGAATAGTACTGCTACAGTGCCGAGTAGATGGCTGGAGATAAAGACACGGAGAAGGAGTCGGCATCGTCTTCGTCGGCACCTACATCCAATAGACATCCAATTGCTACTACAAGGTTAGAGGTTGATAAATTCAATGGCTCTAATAATTTTGGCATGTGGCAATGTGAAGTTATGGATGTGTTATATCAACAAGAGTTGGATATTGTTCTGGAGGATAAACCGTAAGAAATTGATGATAAGCAAGTGGAAGAGACTTAATCTTCATGCTTGTGGCTCTATTCGATCGTTCCTTGATAAGGAGTTGAAATACCCGTATATGAAGGAAACTTCTGCAAAGGAGTTATGGAAGAAATTGGAGGAGAAGTATATGACCAAGAGTGCAGAAAATCGGCTCTTCCTGAAGAAGCGACTTTTCCGATTTCAATATCGCAGGTATTTCTATGCACGAACACCTCAATGATTATAATAAAATACTTGCTGATTTAACAAACCTTGACGTGGAAATTCCTGACGAGGATAAGGCACTATGTTTGTTAAATTCATTGCCTCGATGATTATGATCATTTGACAACTACTTTGTTGTATGGAAAATCCGAGGTGAAACTTGAGGAGGTGTTCTGCGGCATTGGTGAATCATGAGTGTCGTAAGAAGGATCGGAAGACTCACAATTCACAAACCGAGGCACTCGTTGCAAGGGGTCGAACAGAGGAAAGAAAATCGGGAAGCGGGAAAATCTCGTTCAAAGTCGCGGGGAAATTTCCTGCTAAAGATGAATGTGCCTTTTGTCGCCAAAAGGGTCATTGGAAGAAAGACTGCCCCAAATTGAAGAACAAAGAGAAGGAGAAAGCGGGTTCAAGCAAATGTTGCAAAATCTGGAGATGATGATTTCGAGTTTGCTTTGGCTAGTTCATCTCACGATGGTCACTCCAAGGAATGGATTTTGGATTCAGGTTGCACCTATCATATGTGTCCCATTCGGGAATGGTTTTCTAGCTTCCAGGAGCTGGATGGTGGAGTTGTTTTGATGGGCAATAATAATGCTTGCAAAACACAAGGGATAGGCAAAATCTGTTTGAAGATGCATGATGGAACAGTCAGAGAATTGAGTGATGTTCGGTATGTACCGGATATGAAGAAGAATCTTATCTCATTGGGGGCTTTGGAATCCAAGGGTCTCAAGATCACCATGGAGGGTGGAGTTCTTAAAGTCGTATGGGGCATTGGTGGTGATGAAAGGTACAAGACGAAATAATTTGTATTTCTTGCAGGGGAGTACGCTTATTGGTGGAGCAATTGTCATCAAGTCGCCGACGCAGATAGCTCAGACACTTCGAGGTTATGGCATATGCGTCTTGGGCATGCTGGTGAAAAAGCGTTGCAAGGATTGGTGAAGCAAGGCTTATTGAAAGGTGCGAAAGCATGCAAATTGGAATTCGTGAACACCGTGTGTTGGGTAAGCAAACTAGAGTGAAATTTGGCACCGCAATTCATCACACTAAAGGCACTCTAGATTATGTTCACACCGATGTTTGGGGACCTTCCAAGAATGCATCTTGGGGAGGTAGCCATTATTTTGTCTCCTTTGTTGATGACTTCTCTAGAAGAGTATGGGTGTACACCATGAAGCGTAAAGATGAAGTCTTGAAGATATTCCCAAGTGGAAAAAGATGATTGAAACGCAAAGCGGTCGAAAGATCAAGACTCTCAGTCGGACAATGGTGGAGAATACAAGTCTGATCCTTTCTTGAAAGTGTGTCAAGATGAGGGTATTGTGAGGCACTTCACGGTTAGGGAGACACCGCAATGTAATGGGGTGGCAGAGCGCATGAACCGTACTTTGCTTGAGAAAGTTCGGTGTATGTTGTCTAATGCTGGTTTAGGCAAGGCGTTTTGGGCTGAGGCGATTACTTATGCAAGCCATCTTATTAATCGGTTGCCTGCTGCTGCAAACGAGGGCAAAACGCCCATGGAGGTATGGTCCGGTAAACCTTGTACCGATTACAAGTATTTACACATATTTGGTTGTCCCGCTTACTACCATGTCGTGGAAAGCAAGTTGGATCCAAGAGCAAAGAAAGCTCTATTTGTGGGCTTTAGTAATCGGCGTGAAGGGATACCGACTTTGGTGTCCAGATGAGAAGAAAGTTGTTGTAAGCAGAGATGTGACTTTTGATGAGGCTGCTATGGTTAATCGTAACAAGCATGAAGGTAAAACCGGGCGACCAAGACCATGAGTAGTTCAAAGCGGTGGAGTTATCAAGACTCCAGTGGTTCCAGCCGAGGTCCGATGTTACGTACACTAGTCCTACAGCTGATTCTCGATGATGAGGACGAGGATGATGAAGAGGAGGCACTTACCCAAGAGCCTCCACAGCAACAAGATTCTATTGCAGCCGTAAGATCGAGAAGGGAAATTCGAAAGCCTACTCGGTTTATCGATATTGTGGCATATGCACTTCCCGTTATTGAAGATGATATTCCATCCGCCTACAAAGAAGTCACAAGTTCGTAGAGCGTGGAGTGGAAGGAATCTATGGATGAGGAGATGAAATCTCTTCATAAAAATGAGACTTGGAAGTCTGGTTCGATTACCAAAGGGGAAGAAAGCAATTGGTTGCAAATGGGTTTATGCCAAGAAGATGGAATCTTTGGGAAAAGACAATGTAAGATTCAAAGCCGCATTGGTAGCTAAAGGCTATGCTCGAGAAGGAAGGCATTGACTACAACGAGGTATTCTCTCCTGTAGTAAAACATTCTTCTATTCGTATTTTGTTGGCTTTGGTTGCGCAGTTTGACCTTGAGTTGGCTCAACTTGATGTCAAGACGGCATTCTTACATGGTGATTTGGAGGAAGAGATCTATATGTCTCAAATGTAAGGTTTTAAGGTTCTTTGGCAAGGAAAATTGGGTTTGCAAATTGCAAAAATCATTGTATGGCTTGAAGCAGTCTCCAAGACAATGGTACAAGCGATTTGATAGGTTTATGATCGGGCAAAAGTACACAAGAAGTCACTATGACCATTGTGTATACTTTCGCAAGCTACAAGATGGAACCTTCATTTATCTCGCTTATATGTTGATGATATGCTTATAGCATGTAAGAGCAAAGTGGAGATTGAAAGGTTGAAGACTCAACCGAGTAATGAATTTGAGATGAAGGACTTGGGAGAAGCTCGGAAGATACTAGGTATGGAAATTGAAAGAGATAGAACGAAGGGCAAGATTAGTCCGTGTCGAAGCGTATTTGAAGAAGGTACTACAAATGCTTTCGGGATGAATGAAAATTCAAAGCCGGTTAGTACACCTCTTGCCCCTCATTTCAAACTTAGTGCTTCTATGTCTCCTAAAACTGGTGAGGAGAGTCATTACATGGCTCAAATTCCATATGCAAGTGCTGTTGGTAGTTTGATGTATGCTATGGTGTGTACTAGGCCTGATATTTCACAAGTCGTTAGTATTATTAGTAGATATATGCATAATCCAGAAAAGGGCATTGGCAAGTCAGAAATGGATTCTACGGTATATTCTGGCAATCGTGGATGTTGGTTTATTGTTTCAACAGGATAAAGTTATTGGTAAATGTGTTGTTGGATATGTGGATTCTGATTACGCAGTGATTTGGACAAGCGTAGGTCCACTACAGGTTTTGTATTCACTCTTGCCGGAGGTCCAAAGTGAGTTGGAGATCGACTTTGCAATCTACAGCTGCCTTGTCGATCATCGAGGCGGAATACATAGCGGTAATGAAGCTATTAAGGAAGCTATCTGGCTTCAAGGGTTGCTTGATGACTTAGGGGTTCAACAGACCATGTGGATGTTCATTGCGACAATGTGAGTGCTATTTATTTAGCAAAGAATCAAGTTCATCATGCACGTACGAAACACATTGACGTGAGGTTCCATTTTGTACGTGAGATTATTGACGAGGGAGATATTCTTCTTCGTAAGATTGGGACGGCCGACAATCCTGCAGATATGTTGACAAAGCCGCTTCGTTGCTCAAGTTTAAGCAATCGCTTAGACTTGATTGGCATTTGTAAAATTTGTTGATTGCCCCATGAGGGATTGGGAGACGACTATTGGGAGTTCTACTCGAGGGTTTGAGCCAAGGTGGAGATTGTTGATTATTGGCTCAAACAATAATAGTCAAAAGTGGAAATATCTTTCGGTGCTTTTGCAAATGGGAATGCTTTAATTATGAGCAACTTTAGGCTTTGCCTATAGCTTGAGCCGTAGACCTCATTATTGTTAGCTGCATGTGGGAGACAAAATAATGGCTATTATGGTTGTTTTTTTGACTTAATGGGAGGCCATTAGCCGTTGGCTTCTTTGGAAAGCCACTCACCCTTTTGGCTATAAAATGGAAGCAGCCTAGCAGAGTGAGGAGCGGCACAAGAGAGAAAGCAGAGAGAAGGTGGCAGAGAGAGGAAAAATAAGAGTTGGGCAGCAAAACAATTTGTGGCTGTCGTTTGTTATTTTTCTCTTTCTCTAAATTGTACTCAATTTGTATTCCCTTTATATTCTTGAGTGTGTGAGCTTGGGTATATTTGGGGCTTGGGTTTCTGAGTGTTAAACACTATTGTATTCTCTCATTTGATTATAGTGGATTACTCCGTCGTCTCCAAACCTGGATGTAGGCATTGCCGAACCAAAGATAAATCTTGGTGTTCTTGTTGGTGTTATTTTGTTAATTTTTTATCTCTTGCCAGTTGTTGTTTAGATTTTCACTCGCAGTTGGTTGTCGATTCCGCACAACAGTATACTCTCATGTGGATGTGGATGTGGATGTGGGGCTACTTTTGTTATGGGATCATAGAATGCTGTAGCATTACATTTCCAAAGATTTGATGATGAGCTTCTTCTTCTTCTTCTTCTTGCTGCTGCTGGTGTAACAAAAGTTGGTGTTTTAGGTCCATGGTGGTTGGAATTTCGGATTGTAAATTTGCTTGTAATGGACTAGTGTTGCTTAATTGGCAGTCCATTTCGTATCTTGGCTCGCCTAACGTTCTCGAGTCCAAAGGGACGTTTCTTTGATCAGCAAGAAGAATGCCAAATTTGGGTTCTAGCCTCTCACTTCCAGCTCCAGCTACTTGTGGAAAAGTAGTGAAATTTTGAAATGGGACTTGTCTTGAATTGACATAATCTTGGAGTCTGATCAACTCATTCGATGGAGATGACAAGTTTAAATTTGGTTCTCTAGAACTAGAACCAATAGTGGATGTGGAATATTGTCTTCTCTGATTTTGCGATGCCTCATTTTGCCTTCTAAAATGGATGCGGTATTTCTGTATCAGGTAGTAAATTATGTGAGTTTCTTCGTTTAGCTACCTCAGCTCACGACATTTAATAAATAATTAACAAGGTTCATGTTTATTACAAGGATAACCATGAACGCATACATATATGTATATATACCTGAAGGTGGCTAGCGACATTTTCTCTAGTAAGATCACGAGCACCCATTTGCTGCATACGATCCAAAATTTTCTTTGGATGACAATCTGCATGCATATATCAATTAATACAGGACACCAAAAACAAGAATGAATTAATTTGATATATATATATATATAGGTTAATGATGATGATATCGTTTTATTTATATATAATTAGTTGGTAAAGCATTCCTAGTACCTACTTTTATGCCCAAGTTGATTCACAGCATTGACAAACTGATGATGGAGCTGTGCTGTCCAAACTAGGCGTCTTCTTTTCTTCGCTGGAGAGGCAACAAGATCATCATCATCTTCCACCAAAACGCATGACTTGGGCTCTGCAACTGCAAGTGCTTCCTTGTTTCTTCTATTGCGGACCACATGCTGCCAAATGAGTGTAAGAGCCGTCCTCTGGAACGGCTTCACCAAATAATCACAAGCACCATGAATGATGCCCTTCTTCATCGTCTCATGATTATCATCCGATGACATCACTGAAAGAGAAGTACACACATATAATAATTAATAATTGAAATTGCATATGTTAATGCATTAGGTTAATTCGATATACAATTAATGCGCATGTAGCTATTAGCTAGGGTTTCATATATATATATATATATATATATATATATATATATATATATATATATATATATATATATATATATATATAATGTACGTACTGATAACAGGCAATTTCATCTCCAAACCAACTGTCTCAAGGAGCTTGAATCCTTCCTCCATGGTGGGCATGTGCACATCACTAATCACTATATCAAACATGCCTTTATCCTCTCGAAGCAAACATAGAGCCTCCTTTGCGTTCCGGCATTTGGTAACTGAAAATATACAACTTATTCACTACTTTAGTTTAACAATTTGAAACCGTAACTCTGTGCCTGTGCTATATTAGGGGTTATAAAATAATAAAAATAAAAACCTTATTTTCTTCCAAATAAAAATAAAAATCCCGTCATATGTATAGAAGGAAGCGAATTAGGCCATCGATATATTTACATCCTTCTATAACAAATTAAAATTTAAAAGTTAGTAAAATTATTTAAAGAAACACTACGCAAAGAAACCCCTAATTCGTTGGGGCCTGATCCAATGCATTTAGGCAAGGTCTCTACTATTTGAAAAATATTTGTAGGTTCCGAAAGACATCACGCACAACAGCATCA